>CALSBW010027773.1:1485459-1528820 GCA_943590975.1 Lindbergichthys nudifrons | reverse complement strand
GTGTGTACGTGTGTGTGTGTGTGTGTGTGTGTGTGTGTGTGTGTGTGTGTGTGTGTGTATAAAAGGAGAGACAATTTGAATCCATTTTTTGTGTGACAATATCTCTCTACTTGGTCTCGGGTCAGCTGACTGTGCTTGCCTTGTTCAAACATTGAGAACAAATCTACGTCTGGTTTCACCTCTGCCTCTCAATTTAAAAAAAATATTTTATCCGAATTGACTCTTTGAAATTTGTAGGCACTAAAACAAAAAAAAATAGCTGGTAATTTATGAGTATGAACCCATTAGTCACCCAGCACTGTGCAAATGCAATTAAGGTAATTGTGACATAATGAATGTCCAATATCAATTCAGTATCCTGGCATTTATCATCTGCTGTAAAAGGCATTTATCTGCCACTAAGATGTTGCTACTGTGTCTCATTAAAAAGAACAGATACAAATGTTAAACCCTGAGACCTTTTATTGAGAATTATCACTGTTGCATTTAACTGTTCCAACTCGTCAAAAAACACTTTTTTCTTTATCTACATGTGTTCCTGACAAATGTTTCCAGAAGCAAGTTTGTCGAGCCTGTGACACCAATGCAAAAGTTTTCAATGACACTGTCGGAAAAAACCTCCATTATTTTCCCATTTATATTTCATTTCTATCGCATGAGTGCCTTCTGAGCCAAAGCTGCGGCAGCTCGCAAGTATCTCAATTTCAATCGCTTGTCTTTTTATTGCAAAACCCTTCCACCATGACACACTGCCATTCTTCATGTAAATCTTAAATTGACTTCTTGTAAAATGTGCTCCGCAATTATTGTGCATCAAAAAAGCTCCATTGAGTTACTGCGTCTAAATTAACGTCATATGAAGAAAACTTGTTATCATTTAAATTGAAGAATAGAGTAGACCACTCTGTGTTGCTGTGATTGTATTACAGCTCTTACTGAGACCAGATAGCATCTCATGTGACCCTGGATGATAGACATGTGCGGCAAATGAAAACACATTAAAAAAACAAAATATTTAAATTAGTTCATCCAGCATCATCCATTTTACAAACACAAACACAGGAGGTTAAATCCAGGTCATTGACTTCTTTTAACCCTGTAATCTTAAACTATGGTGGCAGAGGAAAAGTCATTAGTGAAAGGTTTATCATCACTAGTTTCCATAATATGATGCCAGTTTGGTTTGGTATTGAAATACACATTTAATTAACTACACAATTGAGTGTTAAAAACAAATTGATTAAAGGATACAGTATGCTTGTTTATACTGTAGATTAAACACTCATTCTAGAAAACATTTTACGCTTTAATTAGACAACCTTTTAAAGATAAAAGATGATTCATTGTTGGAATTTATATGTAGTTGATGGTCTTCAAAATGCCACTATTTATATACATGTGATTTATATATTTTGTTTTGACCATTGGATTTAAAGTATGACATTGGAGAATCATTGACAGAAACAAAATCCAAATAATAAACCCTATTCTTCTTACCTTGGTTTCACCTTTTCAGTGTGTGTAAACTTTAGATGACAGAATAAATACCTGAAACATGCTCATTTGGCTGATTGAACTTCTCACAAAGCAAAAAGGGAGATTTGTGTGGAGCATGACAGTCAGCCAGAACAAACGTTTCAGGTTGTAAAACGCCCATCAGGCTCAAGCATATAGTTGATGGTTGACTGACTGTAGCTTTTACTGTACACTTGCAGAGGTGAAACTAGGGCATTGTTTGTCCTGCACCTTTCCATCTGTAAAATGTATTTAAACTATATTTGTATACACTACGAAGGGCACAAATAATTCATAATTTTCAAACTTGCAGGTCAAAAGTCAGATTCATGACTTGAATCATGTTGGGTTTAGCTTTGAGATTATTTGCATTTATCGTTTCTAAGCTGATATTTAATGTTTTCTATTTTCATTTTGTTTTTAACTCTTGCTCTTTTTGTATAACTGGTCAAATGTTTTACCCTGTGAGACAATTTCAGGGTGTTTCCAAAGTAGGATCAGTGGGGTTTTATAGCATAACATGTCTCATGAGATCTGAAACAACATGTCATGGTGTCAAACTTTCTGAATCAAAGAGCAAGGCTCTATTTGTAAAGCCCCTATTTGCCATGGTAAAAGGAAAAATCCATCATGGAGGAGAATGAGATAATAGTGTCTCACAGATGCAGAAAGGAGACCAGGATGTTACGTAGCAATATGATGACTTGTTTTGCGTAAGACACATGTAACAGACTGAATGTTCTCACTTTTGAAGATTATTTTATTGCCCATACCCCTACTTTGATTGAAATAAATGGGTGCATGGCCTGGTGATTAGGAATGTAGGACATCATGCGCGGAAGTCGAGGTAAATGAGGCAACCACAGACACATCGACCATCACAAATTCATAATGTTTTACAATGCGAGAGGATCCGTGGGGATTTTTTTATCTGACTTCCACTGGTGTTGAAATAATACATCTGCAAAATGCAACATTGTAGCAAGTGTCAGAATAAAAGAAGTGGTTTGATTCGATGTAAAAAAGACAGCTCCAACATTATAAGCAGAGATAAATAGTCAAAAGAGATGGTGACTAAAAGAAGACCGTAAGAATGACTTGTTTATCCAACAAGAGACTCTGATTGAAGGATAAATGAATTTAAAAAAAAGGACATGGATACTTACATCATAGATTTTTTTAAATACATTTTAAATACAAGATTTGTCATCGGAAAGGAGATCTTTCTAAAAGCATAGTTGATCAACAGCAGAGTGAATGGGCAGAGAAGGCTTTCTCTGCCCACTGCCTAGAAAAACAGTGGGTAAGACATGGCAGTCAGCTTCAATATGGCAGAAATAAAGAACAGGTGGTGGAGCGGGTTGTCCATTAATCTAAAGATCAGTGGTTCGATCACTGGCTCTTTCACAGCCAGTACAGCCAGCAGTAACTGTAGCATTGAAACAGCCTTGATAGTACCTATATAGGGGTGTGGTGATAACAGTAAGGACGATAACAGTCATAACATTTATGTAATTCTTCTTATGTCACTTTTGTACATTTTTTATTACATTTTCTCAACATTTTTACACTCATATATTGAGCTTAATTCATTTGGCATTAAAGAGACATAATGCAAGCTAGAAAAAGTTAAAGATTTTACAGATAGCTTTATTTTTTTTCTTCAAATGTTCTTAAGAAATAGCGTTAATCCTTATTGTGATTTATCTTGGCCACTATAATTGCGTAGTGGAGATATGATATTTTCACAACCACAGGAAAAGGGTTTGGATTTGTCATAGCACGATTATACAAGTTCTGCCCTTAAATCTGTAAAGGTTAGCTACACTGCCATTGTGAATCTGAACTCCTCTCATACTCAAAAAAGTGGGTAATCGTAGTGTAAAATCCTGTGAACTGTAGAACCTAGGATTTGATATGCCTTTTCTTCAATTCAAAAACAGAGTAGCTCTCAAACTCATATGACTCCTATCATCCAGCCCAAGCACCACACTCACTAGTTTGTTTACCTTGTTAATTTATCTTATGAAAACATATCAACAACTATCCAGGGAAATGCAATCATCATTGCGTGTGTAAGTCACCTACAAATTGGCAGTGTATTGATACTCAGTGACACATCGCAAATTATGATGGATGTGTTGGCGCAATCGATATCCATTACAGCCAGGAAAACGTAATCATATCTAATAATGAACTATGAATGTTGCATGTATACAAATTCCATATTTTTAGGGACCAAGTGAGGCCATACAGGGTGCAAAGTTAGAGTACATAAAGCACAATAATGTGCCCTGTAAAGTGCTTCCTAATTACAATGCGCACTGACTCCTGCTTGAAGATGTTTTGGGTCTAAGCCTAGTTGTTAACCCTAATTACATCCCACAGCTGACAGGGGTCCCATTCACATGCAAACACTAATCCCCTTCACAGTCCATTGGTTTATGACAAGAGCTATGTTAATTACATGTAAAGCCTGCAATTGTGCATGTAAAAAACATGAAAGTGCTTGAATTGTGTACAATTACTCCATTACTTTATCAAGTGAAGGGGAAATGATTCCTTGACAAGCCAATGTTACAGAAATTAGAGACCAAAGGAGTGTTCTTATTGAACTGTTAGAGGGTCTCAAAGCGCAACTGAAAGAATAGGTACCAAATGATGGTTTTTCAGACTCTGAAAAAGCCATAAAATCACATGCACTGCATCAATATAATAATTTCAGCTCAATTCTTGACACCAATAGCAGCCATATTAGTATTGGAATGAGAACACTTCAACAATCTGAGGATGTCTCTTGTAAAAAGCAGACATCCTCAGACATGCACTTGACTTTCTCTGTGTCCGAGCAACAGAATCCCCCAGCGTTGGCTTCAATGAATTACAATTATTCGCCTTCTATCGTGCTTTCAGCTCTTCAATCATCATTTCAAGTATCATCAAAAATGCTGCACTGTTTCCTCCATGTATTGTATTATAATTTCAGCATATAACATGCACAAATGTGTGAAAATGCTTGTGTAAATCCTTTTTTTGCCTTTCTATGCAATAACATAAAGCTCACTTTATCGATCATCTTCATTTTTAAACTCACTAAAAGATGCTACAGTGTTGCAACCTTCAGAAACTTGGATTAACAAGAAAGCTAAAAATGATGTACTTTATAACCTTTATACCTTTGTTCTTTGAAATAATGAGTATGAGAACCCACTCAATAATACACAGTTTAGTTTCTTTGTTCTAAAATATCCAGACTGGAGTCTGGTAACTATTTTTTTGCCCGCAGCTATAATTACTCATTGCTATAATTAAGCAGCAAGTTTGTGCATGTCTCTCTTGTCTTCAATCTTATTTTTATTTATTTATCAGTGTGATAAGAATTGCAATTTGCCTGAGAATACATTGTTCCATAGTGTGTAACAGTGGGGAAATCAGCCTATTAACATGTGTGTGACATTTATCAACAATAAAGCAGGACACTTTATCTCAACATGAGTTATATATCTGTCCACTAACATAGAAACCACAGGCACTACATTGCATGCATTTGCGTGCATTTAACAAATTCATAAATAAATGACTTATATGAAGTGTGCCATCAGAATACATTTCTCGGCAATGTAGAATAACAACAGGTATCTTTGAGACAAACTTCTGAAGTATGTGAATGACAATAGGGAGGCTGTGGTGTAGTGGACTAGTAGGTTGGTGTTCGGATCAGGGGAGCACAGGTTCAAACCCCACTGCAGTCAGCATGTCGTTGTGTCCCTGGGCAAGACACTTCACCCCAAATTGCTCCTTTGGGGATTGCCCACAGTATTGAGTATGTAAGTCGCTTTGGATAAAAGCGTCTAACAAGTAACATGTAATGTAATGATAAAGCTGTTGTTTATATGTAAAATGTCCACAAACACTCAACTGAGCAGTCAACAGAAGAAACCTCTATGGAGCACCATTCACATTGCACTGATTCTAAGCAGGTGTAATGGACACAATCTTAGTTTGGTGTGTTAGCTACTTCTATTTCTCCAAAATAGCAGGATGATGATGGTTAACCCTGTATAACTGCTGCCAATTGCATGGCAACCCAATAGTTTCAAACTAAATGTGTCATCCTACTGGGGCTGGTAGAGAAAAACTCTCATAGGATAACCTCGTCAGTCGTCAGTATACTCTATCCTTGGAGATTTATTATCCTTTAGTTAAGATTTATCAGGCTGGATCAAAGTGATGGATATAATGATAAATAGACATGCACAGTAATACATAGGGCTGCTAGCATGGTCTATGGTTTGTAACTATTTGTTTTTAGGCACTAAAATCTGGTCTTGGTTAGCAAATAATTGTTGTCATCGTCTTTCGTACCCAAGTTGTATGCTGTGTTGATTCATTCATTCACCTGAACCTTTTAAAACTAAAGGAAAATACATGTCAGACAAAACCAAAAATGAAAATGATAATGATTTCTTTATATTTACCATCTTTCCTGTTAAATGCATACGCTTGTAGGTTAGCATATAGTAAAAGGACACCCAATCTTCCAACTGACAAATGTTGTGATGAATTAGCATGATAATGAATCTGCCTGTTCGAGAAACCCTAATTGATTTGGCAGTTTAATTTTTGTCCTGGCTGGCTAATTATCAATTTTCAGGAAGACACAAAGGTGAAATGGCCTGGCTGGTAATGATGGGACGGAGGGAAAGGCAGTCTCCAAAGAATATTGAATGAAATGAGAGACACTGAGTGAAATGTCAATTCAAGTCGACGGTTAACAGAATGACAAAGTACTTAATACTTGCAATGGGAATGCCGGATGAGAGCTGAGGGGGTGACATTTGAGTCGAAACGCTGAATTGTGACAGCTTCAGTACCGTTTTTAATGCTCAACAAGGCTATTTTGAACATTGGCAGCTCTTAATGCAAACTGGAAAAAACCTGAACCGAAATGCCCAGAAACCTTCAAAGGTGGGTCATCAGTAATTCGTCTGTCCAGTTTTATTTGGACCATGCATTGCTGACTGCTACTGTATATAGGAGATCTTTTAGACAAGTTTGTTTTCTTTCTGCTTGTGAAAAATCCTTTTCCATCACTATCATAGACCATAGAATATCATTTAATATGGACCAAGTGGTGAAGCTACAGCATTTCAATTTAAGGTGGCCATTTTTACATCAATGCTTATTACAGCTTTATCTTAAGCCTGCCAACTACGAAATTAATTATCTGCTTTTCATGTGAGGAATCCAATCGTCTAATTTCTTTTGCTTGGATTTATTCAAATATGTCATGCTTTTTGTCGTACAAAAAACTAATGAGAGCCCTTGTATTTCAGACCCACTTTTCATGATCGAAGAAAATATTGTTTGAACCCCGATATGATTAGAGGAGACATTCCTCCTAATGAGTTCACAAAACCCTTAAAAGATTTGAAACATACCCCTGAAGACTTTGGTAGAAGAAGAGTTTCTGTTCGAAGGACTACATATGGCTGTAATCTGTTACAGTAATCGAGATGACTGTTAAAAGGAGCCACAGGGGTGGTAAAATAATAGAAGCAGCACATGAAGACAGGCTTTGAAATAACTAGATCAAAACTATAAATGCCGCCGCATAAGCTTGTCACATCAAGTTGATTGACAATAAGCGGTATACAGTATGTGTCAACAGGGAGGAAGTGTAGATGAAGATTGAGCAGTGGTGGCAAATAGAAGTTACTGTTAAGGTAGAAAATAGATTTAACCTCACAAATAACCATACAAATGGATTAACTCACCAACAGCTTCATAACCTTGTGTAAGCAATATGAACAGAGTTTATCTGTAACATAACATGGCAACAAAAAAAAAAAAAACCTTTCCTTTTAAGATTTCAGTTAATTTGTCATCCAGATAGTTCAGACGAATTCAACATGTCTTAAACAGCTGGAAAACATGCTAGTGGATCCATATACATGTAGCAGGAAGTATAAGACCATAAGCACAATGGGGTTCAAATCTTTTTCTTGACATGTCCTCCATATTGACCAACTAGCATCTGGCTGGTAGCTTGTGAGACTCTGTCGGCAAAATGTGGTTCCGCAGAAGGGATTTTGAGTACGTTGTCAGGTGTTTATATGTCTTTCTCTCTGTCTGTGGACAGATTTTGTCAACACAATACCTTTACAATTGTGTAAGATGCAAACACAAACTATACATGTGTGTGGTTAAAATCTAAATGTAAACCTTTGAACTCTACCCTTTGCCTAAGTTGTGGTTGGTTGATGGTAAAAAAAGATGGAAACAAAAGAAAGGTATATTACTAAAGAGGGGGGGATTCAGAGCTTTTGTACTGGTTGGGCTGTTAATTGATCTATTAAGTGCAGATAACATCTTATTAAGTCTAATATCTAAACTGTTGTTGTCTGCTTTGGCACATCACTGAGACAATTTAAGTTTAGTGTTGCTTTTCTGTCGTCTTGAGACTTTATATACTATTTTCTGGGTTACTTAAAGGTGAAACCAAAGCATTTGGTTTCAAAAAGCAAAACACCTCCCACTTCTCCTCCTAAGCCACTTTTCATAAAGTAGTGTGCCCTAGGGGACCTGTATCTTTACCTTTAGCAATATTCCTCATAAATGCTGAAGGAAAAGGACGATGAAGCACTTGGCACATGTTTCTTTTAGTATTTTGTCTTTTAAAAAGCAAACTGAACCTCTCACTGCACATTAACATCGTATATAACCTTACACGCTTGGATTTCAACACCCAAAAGGAATAAATAATTCACTATTGATTCACAATTTCAGTAAACCAAACAGCATGACCATGTTTACCAAGCAGGCTTATGTGTGGTAGCCTACTTCTTAGAGAAAAGACACCTAAGGTATAACACAAACTGAGGTACTGTAGCAAATGTTTTTCTGTTATGCTCTCAAAATTAGTTTTTTAATACTTGTGGTTCTCTAAGGAGGTTTCCTTGCAGATTTAATTTAACACAATGTGAGTGCTTATGCACAACATTATGCCTGGTGTTTTATTGTGTCTTATTACTCATATGGGGTAATATGCTCTAACGATAGATGTTGAGTGTTTACACCCCCTTGATGAGAAACTGTAAGAAAGGATCGGGGAATCCCTCCGGAGTGAAGTCATGACGACTGGATGTGAATTTTGTTCGTGGTTTGTGTTCCAGCTGTCAATCAGCTGTGCGCAGCGTCTCCACTGCAGCCTGTGCGTCTCAACCAAGCCCCCAGGAAGTGCGCCGGACTCTGAGGAAAATATTCGTTGTGGCCAAACGGCGGTACTACACTTCCGTATCAGTCGCTGGGCCCGGAAACACTTTTTCCAATTGACTAACATTGGGAAAGAGACGTCTGTAAATCGTTGGATAATTTTTTTTAACCTAAATAAACTACCCAGTATGAACATTTGTATAGCCCTTATTAAAAACATTCGGTCCTCAAGTTGTAAAATGTGCTAATAACGTTATTCTGAGTTATTTTCCCCGGCATTATGAACGCGGATCCAACCCACGGGACCGCGCCGCCCGGCACGTTCATGTGACGTGTTCAGTACTACATGAGTTGTACCTTTACCCATGGATGCACAATAAGAACGGATTATATGATTATATGAATACTTTCGTGACGTTTCGCCATTCGGCCATTTTGTCTTCATCCGCCAATGAGCAACTCTCATAGGAATGAACGAGGCCCCGCCTCCCACGCTGTATCCAGTTCTTATTATACATCCATGGTCTCAACCCCCCCGCAGCAACTCCCCCCGCAGCAACTCTATCCACCAGTTAAAGGAAATAAAACAAATGTGTTGTGTTATATTAGCTGTACTTACCAAATATGGTGTTCTTAGTTTCCATACCTCCTGTGTTTTACGAGTGACTTATCAAGTATTGGCGAACGGCACAAAACATGATTAAACATTATAGTATAAACCATGCTCGTATCTAAAACCTAGAGAAAAGCAAAACGGCGTCAGTTTAAAGTAATTCTGTCCTCCTGCTTACCGCATCATTTATGAGAATACATTTCATAACATTAACACAACATAATCGAGGTGGTTTTAAATAACATCCGTATTTATTTATTTATTCAAGTTAGCCTATAGATGTTTTTGTGTGCACTGAGGAGTCGCAAAAAGGCGTTTGTTTAATCATTTTAAGATTGGCCTTAATCCATTTTTGCAAATTAATTCTTCATATATGATAAATGAGAAGTAACATTTTATTTATGGTATTATTTCCACATATTTCTCTCCATTCTTCCTTCTGCCAACGGTGTCGCAGTTTCTCGTCTCTCCTGTTTTTGTGCGTACTGCGTATGGATGGGTCAGAGTGTGCGTGGAGGACCGCACATTTTCCCATCAAGTTTGTTTTTTATAAATCGCAAAGATTGCTTGGAGACTGGTGTACGCCATCTTTTGAGCGCACGCACCGTTTATAAATGAGGCCCCTGGGGTTAGGCTCTTTCTTGTGGATCAGTATATTTTCATCTTTCCTTACAGGGGGCATAAATAAAATAATAGATGATGGATAATTCTCTGAAATTTGGACTGCATTCAAAGACAGGATAGTTTTTTAATCTTCTAGGACGTCTCTGGGGCCTCATTTATAAACGGTGCATATGCTCAAAAGGTGGCATACGCCAGTTTCTAAGCAATGTTTGCGATTTATAAAAAATAAACTTGACGGGAAAATGTGCGGTCCTCCACGCAAACTCTGACCCATGCGTACGCACTAAGCACAAAAACGGGAGAGACGAGAAACTGCGACACCGTTAGCAGAAGGAAGAATGGAGAGAAATATGTGGAAATAATACCATAAATAAAATGTTACCTCTCATGTATCATATATGAAGAATTCCTTTGCAAACATTGAATAAAGCCAATCTTAAAATGATTAAACAAATGCCTGTTTGAGACTCCTCAGTGCACACAAAAACATAACTTGGAGAAATAAATATATACGGATATTGAAAACCACCTCGAATATGTTGTCTTAATTTTATGACATGTATTCTCATAAATAATGCGGTATGCAGAAGGACAGAATTACGTCTAAACTGAGGCCGTTTTGCTTTTCTATAGGTTGTAACCGTTGTAGGCCCTATAGCATGGTTTGATATACTATCATGTTTAATCATGTTGTATGCCGTTTGCTAAGACTTGATACGTCGCTCATAAAACACAGTAGGTATGGAAACTAAGAACACCATATATTTGGTAGATTTGGCAGCTGATATAACTCAACACATTAGTTTGATTTCCTTTAACTAGAGTTGCTGCGGGGGGGTTGAGACGCACAGGCTGCAGTGGAGACGCTGCGCACAGCTGATCGACAGCTGGAACACAAACCACCAAATAAAAAAATGTATATTAATTGACTCCACTCTGCAGGGATCCCCCGATACTCTCTTACAGTTTATCATCATGGGGGGGTCTCCTGTCCCCGGCACAAACACACTGACACACTGCCTGAGGAAGGTTATGTGTATTTTGTCATTAACTTTTTTCGGACCACTTATTTATTTATTTTGGTGACGATCCGACCTCCATGTTGCTACTCTGGTTCAAACTGCATCAACCAAACAATGTGATTTGTCTCCACCTTCCCAAAAGAAGCAAAATCTGACACAGTGTGAAATGTCTTTTTTAGCTGTTCTGTCGTCATTTCCTGCGATCTTCTTCATGCAGTCAGTAAAAATGAATATTAATACGGGCCGTTTCTTTGACTAGGTATCGGCAAATATGGGCGTTACGTGAAGCCCGCAAAAGCTGCGCCACATTTCGAGTTGATTGTGATTTATAAAGGGAAACCGACGTAGGACGTGTCGCACGCAAGTCCTACGCCGGTACGCAGTGTTTTATGAATCGGAAAATGTCTGTGCGTATTTCTTTGCTTTGCCCTAGTAAGCAACCTTCCCACGTGAATCCTACGCAAGGCTTTATAAATGAGGCCCCTGGTCTTAATTCTAATATATAGAAAAACCTGAATGTTTTTTTTTATTATGAGCTTCATTTAGGATTGGATCTGATGACACTAGAACATACCGTATTTCAATAATTTCTGATTACCCTGGGGTCCCTTTCAGATCAGGGTTATTTTTTTGTAGCCTTTGAACATGAATGATGAACAGCAAACAGGTTTTCTTGTTTTTTTTAAAACACATTTTACTGTTTGGCTTTTGCATCAAACCTATACACTGCTTTCAGTGCTTTCTGCATTGTAAAGTTATCATTGCAGGACTGAATGAAGTGGCATTGCCTCAAAATTCTTTCATTTTAGCAAATATGATTGAGGAAGCTTATCAGAGTTAATATATTTGAAATCACTTCTTATGTATTTACCTCATAATGGCAGAAACGTTTTGAATTGCACTCACTGCTTCAAGATCTACATCAAAATTGAGCCTACTATTTGAATGGATATTTGAGTCTTAGAGAGGTTATTCTACTAATCTACATCTTGCTAGCTTGGTTTTCATTGTTATGCTAAATAATGGAAACCATCCACTCAAGAACTGATTCAGCTCAGCTGCTTATGTGTTGGACTTGTCCTTGAACGGTCAGCAGTTGTTGCTCAAGTTTCTCTAAAACTCCTTACTGCATGATCTTTTTCTATCCTTAATTGTCTTTGACCACAGACATTGCTGGATGATTGACACTTTTTGCAAATATGCTGTTTTTTTCCAATTAGAACATCCGATGCAAACACTTGTGACAGCGCAGTGAGAGACTGTGCATTCAATCAGATACGGGAAAGGTTGGTGCACAATCAACCATTCATAACTGATCAGCCATGCGGCGCAGCTTTGCATTTTCTTTAAAGTCACAGTTACAAAATATACATTTAGGACGCCATGTATGGTTTCCAAAGTTAGCATGGCACTAGTCATTGCTGCAGTGTAGACCTGTGTGGACAGACAATTTCCATTCTTCTGTTAATAATGTCCTTCTTATGCAAATAGTTAAATTATCCACTGGTGCTAAATCACTATAGACAGCTTGCAGTGCAGGAAAACAAAAGAAGCACATAATTGTGGCACATTTCCATTCATCAGTAGAAATTATACAAGTAAAAGGTTCACATACCGAAAGGACTCAAATTCAGTTTTAATCAGCCATTACTATGGGAAATAAAGATTATAAATTGATGGTTATTACCAGCTTGGATTTTAATCCTAAATGAACTACTTTAGTAAGGAATGACAGAAGCCTGATCTTGAATCTGCGATACATTATCTAATTCCATTCGCCATCACCTGTCACCATTTATCACCACATAATCTCCTTGTGACTGTGCTCTCACTTTCACTTGTATAACTGTTTTAAGGATTAGGTGTCAAACCTTATGGTGCAATATTGTGAAACATGAAGCCTGTTACATGACATGCTAGAATGTACACTGGATGACCCTGATTTCAGTCAACTTGGTGGACTTGTGGATGTATTGTGAATCAAATGTGGCATATGATAAGAGATGTTGCAAACAGTTTGGATATAAATGCAGTCAAATGTAAAATAAACAGAATTGATACAAATATTTATTAAGATTCAGTGTTATTTACACACTTAAAGGAGGTCATTATCTATAACATCCATGCAGTTACAGAACAAATGACCAAAGTTGCTTGTATTACCCCAGAACATTTATGAGAATCATCAGGTTTTTGAGCCATTATTAAACATATTAACTTTTACATTTATCAAACCAATCTGGTGATATTTGTCAGTACAATCAATGACCATCATAAGCTTATTTGGCACATGTTGCCTGTAAGCCAAAATGTAAGTTTATAATGCCTGGCAATTGGTTGAAGCTGCTAACACATTCAGGATTTCAATTTTTGTCGTTTACATTTCATGTGTATATTAATGGATGCTATTTTCAATCACAGATTTAATCATGCTTTAAAACAGTGTGAATTGTATCACAAGAAAAAGGGTTACATGGGGGGGGGGGGGTCACATATTCATTTCTTGACAAGCTGTTTTTAGTCAGCCGCAGTGGAAGTGAATTCTACAGTAGGAAAGGTGCTTCAAATGAATGTTAATTAACAACTGTCTCTGGGCTTTGGAGTCGAACCTTTTCAATTTTTCCGACTGTGACTCTTGGCCAGTGAAGGTGTGCCTAGTGCATTATTGAGGGGGTGCGCTCCAGTGGTGCTTTGATTCTATGAGCAATGGATCTCTTAAAGCAGATAAAAAGTTTGAGAGAGGGAAAAATAGAGAGAGAGAGAGAGAGAGTCTCTCCAGAATACTTTGCCATGAATCCATATCAGCTTTGAAGTTCAGAGGCCTAAATTCTGAAGGTAATGAAATAGTTATCACAAAATGTCCCAAAGTTAAAAGGGAGATATGAAAGCATGGAAGGGGAAAAATTACGCTTAGAAGTCATAGTCCTTAAAAAAAGATTGTGAACTGCTAAAACTGAGCTTGAATTCTCATGCAAAATAACCTCCTTTTGTAAAGTCTAGCAGGCTTGCATGATATCATTAAAACATTATTTGTAAAACATAAATCAGAGAATGCACTCTGATACTGCCTGTACTAAAGCTTTCCAATACATCATGGACCCATCAACCAGACAGTCATCTATCTTTAAAGTTTAATTGCATGTTACTCATGGGTAATGGATAGTGATTCAAACTGAGGAGAAACCTTGGGCAACTTCTTCAACTCTCTCACAGGAGGGCACAAGTGTCTTAATCAATATTATATGGTAAACAATCACAGCAGCCAGGGGAGACTTTCGAGGTGTGGGCGTTGGAGAGCAGATGGGGAGAAATAAATTGTGAAAACATGAACTGTACAGCAGATGTTTGCAGCTACAACAGGAACAAGTTTGACTTTAATGATGTGATGGTGAAATAATTGATTAATTGTAGTCGTGCAGTGAAGCAGCCCGAGTGCTTCTCTCTGCATCTTAAATGAAGAATTGTTGAGATGGCAGAACCAACTGGATACTTTTTCAATACTTTGGTCCAGAGCACAATATATTTAAGCAACTACTGGCCAGATCTTCCTTTGAATGGTTGTGAACTTTTATTGGTGAAAGGCTGATTATTAAGGACTTAAAGGGGACCTATCATGCAAAATGCACTTTTGTACGTCTTTTATACATGAATACGTGTCCCCGGTGTTCCAGGGAACTCACCAAGTGTCAGAAAACACAACCCTCTCTATTTTCCTCCATACCCAAATCTCTAAAAAAGGGGCTGCAACGGATCTGATAAAAACTGATCCAGATTTGAACACTTTGCTGACGTCAGTAAAGTGGCGCTACAGCTATTGGGCCAACTCTCCACCTATCAGGGGAATGTGGGGTTGGGCCACGGCCGGCCATTGCCGCTCGAAAGCGCTGGAGACGGTGTAGTACATATGCCAGGCCTGTAAGTGGCGCTGTAGTCTGCCACAAAAGCAGCGAAGAAGACTTCCCGCCCATAGTTACCATGGTTACCCTTCTGTGTATTCTCCGCTGTGGCTTTTTTTCTCCCTCCCCGAGGCAAGCGTTTGCTCCCGCTGCTTTAATTCAATGCAATCCCTCCCCGTTGAGGCAAGCACTGTAATTCTCTCTGGTTAGTCCACCAGCAGATGACAAACACCCACCTCTCCGCCTCTTCCAAGGAACGAGGGGACCGTGCGGCAGAGTTTCAGTTTCAGTTTCTTTCGCCGGTCAAGATGTCCGTTAAAGTTTAAATCTTCCGGACAAAATTAGAAAAGTGCTGGTCAAAGGTCTTCTTTGTTATTTATTGAACTTTAAAACAAATGAATAACAACTCTATAGGCCTATAATAATATAATAAAACACGGAGGACGGAGATATTTTCTTCTCCCCCTCTTGACTTGATCAGAGCACGGCTCCCCTCTCCTTCAGGGGGGCGTGGTCAGCTGCAGCTCACAGAATCAGCCCCGTACACAGCAAACAGCACATAGAGCGAAATGAGGCATGGCTAAAATGCATGATCTGTTTGGTATTTTGAAAACAGAAACGTATAATTATACCTTATATACTGTAGGTATGGCTCTACAATATATCATATACCAATCATAGCATGATAGGTGTCCTTTAAGTCACTTCATGTCCTATGGCGCATCATGTTCAGGGTTAAATTCTCCTCTCGAAAACACTTTTCAAGGTAACAAAAAAAATCTAATTTTCGTGTATTTTGCTGTTGGACAAATACAGGCCCGAGGGGATCAACCCTGATATTTCCTCAATCCTCTAATCTTTTCTTTTGGGCCATTATCAGGCCAAACTTTGCCCTTGTACAAATGACAATCTAATGACAAGAATGTCACATCACTTATTTTAACATTATACTCCCTAAAGGATCAACCACTCTCTGTTTTATCTCAAGCAGCATCCTCGGGCAAAGCATCAACTCTGAATGTGTGATATAAACAGGCAGGCCCTCATTGGGATAATTCCTTTTAATTGTAATGTCCCTCATGCAGCACAAATTAAAAGAAAAGCCCCCCGCTGGTTTCACGCTCACACAGACTTTTAGTGTTGGTTGTGAATTGAACCACCATAGTGAATAGCACCATTTATTATAAGTTAAAGGTCCCATGTCATGGCCATTTCTAATGATCATAATTCCATTGTTGAGGTATACTAAAATAGATTTATATTGTGCAATTTTCCAAACTCACATTGGTTTCTCATACAGCATCTCTGTATAGTATGTGTATTCACTCTCTGTCCTACACAGCTTGTTGGAGCTCCTGCCCCCCCCTCCCTATGAGTCCAGTGGCTGACAGCAAGACACAGCGAAACCCAGCCCGAACACACACACACACACACACACACACACACACACACACACACACACACCCGCAGCCTGGCTGGGAGTTTGTGTGTGTGCTCACACACCGACTCACAGCCTCGCCGCGTCCCCCCGTCTCAGGGAGGAGAAATCGGCAGAGCTGCAGCTGAGAAAAGATTGAGTGTGTGTGCTAGGAAGTCCGCAGATTGGTCCATTTGGACCAATCCACGGACTTAACCTAACGGCTCTGCGGACGTAACGGCTCCACGGATTGGTCTATTTGGACCAATGGGTCCATTTGGGTATGGGCACGTCACTGTACCCAGGAAGAAAACAATGGAAAAAGAGAAATCT
Source organism: Lindbergichthys nudifrons (assembly GCA_943590975.1). Taxonomy (NCBI): domain Eukaryota; kingdom Metazoa; phylum Chordata; class Actinopteri; order Perciformes; family Nototheniidae; genus Lindbergichthys; species Lindbergichthys nudifrons. The sequence continues at coordinate 1,512,185 of CALSBW010027773.1, read as the reverse complement.
CCAACGAGGCGTTCTGGGGCAGCATAGACAGGTATGTTCTGTGTTAGAGTTTTACTCGCTACAGGGTGTACTTTGAGGGTTTGTGACTCTGCAGACCGTTTACATGCATACAAACCTTCATAACACACAAGGGGACGGGTAATAACCAGAAAAGCATGACATGGGACCTTTAAAAAGGGGTTTTGCAAATGTTTTTTGGGCATGCTGCTAAGGAAATTATCTGTTTTTTCTACACCTGTATAGTTACTGTCCTGCACTAGTATTGTGGTGACATTTTAGCTAAGTGAGTCAGCTACTCAATCCACACAAGAAAGACACGCAAGTAAGAGCTTGAAGCTTTATAGTATGTCTGTGCGTGAGGGAGGGAGTGAAATCAATGTTTTAATGGCATTAGCCCTGAATAAACAGTGTAAAGGATCATGTGTACATAGAATGTGCGGGAATCCAACCTAAACTAGGTATGCCTAGTGCTGACATCCAGTCTCGTTACATGTCTCATAGTGCTCAAAAATCCATGCCAATTACGTAACTTCCAAAACCACATTTTCAAAAATCCCAACTATTGAATGATTGTAACTATCCAAGTTAAACCTCCACCGATATGGCAAGGCAAGTTTCAAGGTCAAGAAAAAATCAAACTGTCAGTGTGCTTCATGCACTGGTTGTAAAAAACGAATTCCCCTTTTGGGGAATTTATCTATCTTTTCGAACTACCATGACTTTTACTCTTCCCGAGCATTCACATCTACTAAATGGACTTTTGAAGGGATTGTCTGTTTGAGAAAGGTGTTATACAAAGGCCGTGCTGTTGTCTGCAGCAATGACAAAACAGATCTGTTGAAATCTATTATGGTTTGGTTGCTATTGTTGTTGGGCCTAATTCACGCTGCTCCGGAAAACAGCCCAGTAATATTGTCAACAACCATCGGATGCTCTGCCCTTATCTTGAACCTTAATTTCCCATCTGTCTATCAACAGCCATGCAGGCTGATTAACTAACCTTGAAGAATAAAACATGTTGCTGCAGTTTTGTATCCTTCAACTACTTCTGCTTGTTTACTATTTTCAGGATCAAAGTGTAGAAAACCTTGCATTTTGTTATTTTACTTTGCTCTGTTGTACACCTTTCGTACTACAGTGTGTTTGAAGTCTTGTGGCTGTCCTAACACATTATATTTCAGAGTTTGAAAGGCATAAATAGAACTTGTTGATTAAAAATAGTTTTTAGTCAGAATAAGGCAATGGACCAAAAATAAAACCTTTGATGGTGACTTGTTTGTTCAATTTCAGAATCTGTTTTAATTGTATTGGCTAGAATGTTATAACTTGTCATCCTGAAATTGAACTCTGACCTTTTGCATTTATAATTTCTTTAGATCATTTAAGATTATGCACTCATAATTACAAACCTAATGCAGTGATTGGAACTATTGATTCTTCTGATGCAATGTAAAAAAGAAAAGCAGCAAATAATTCAATAAGTATTTAAACTACATGGGCCAGTGATCAAAATCTCAGGTACACTTAATGTCAGTTTGAGTCATTTGTTTACTGGCAAAGTTGTTTCACAATTTTCCCACATAAGGTAAAAATATCATCAGGATGCTGAATTGAGAGCACGATCAGCAGATATATTAACAATGAAAACAGTTGTTGGTTGCAGCCCTAACATTCAATGATATCAAATCACTACAAACTTACCAAATACATTAAAATGTATGAAATTTCCTTTATCTTTACAAAGCCGCTAGCATGACTGTTAAATGTGTTGAAATCAGATGCTTGACAATCATGATCATGCTTGATTCTAGTAAAAGCACTAAATCACGACACTTTAGGTAAAACTTGATAGATATGCAGGTTCTTTGTCTCTATGGAAGGTGAATCGATGTGAATGCATCAATAATATTGTTGAATATTTTCAACAACAACAGTCGAGCTCATAGGACTTCATTTTACAATCCCTTATAATAATTGGCACCTTCTTGAGTTCTTGAGTGGATGAAGGGGTAATAACATATTTGGGGTCATCAGGTGGGCATGAATATTTTATACAACAACAAAAAACATACATACACAAAGCAGAGACTGACTGCAGATTGACTGATCCCAAATGTTAGCATGAACAGAGAGAGATCCCCAGTAAGCAGTCCCCAGTTTGGGTCTAATGTCACTGCTTTACCAGTATAAACCCTGCTGCACTCTGGGTGATTGATACCTCCATCTTGAGGTGGATCTCAAGATGTCAGCGATTCTCTTTGATTGACAGCTTGAAATGACTTTCTTTACTCACCCAAAGTGCTTTCTGTCTGCTTCCACCTGAGGATATTGAATCAGTCATTCCTGCTCTTTTCACACACACCTCCCGCACACACACACACACACTTTATGATGTAAAGAACTTCTGCTTTTCTTCCTTCAAAGTGTGTGCTGGCCTTCGTCTGACCTGAGACTAATACAGCGTTGTCAATAGAAGGGTTGCAGTGTGGGAGTATCCTATTTCTATAGGCCAGCCATGACTCAATCTCTGAAATTGTGAAATTTGAAAAAACAAGATCTGGAGGACGTGACTGTATTATCTTATTGAATTGTGTAAAACTCTTCCTTCAGGTTTTCTCTGTGTAGACACAAAAAGCAATGTCAAGTGGTTTATTTAATGTATAGTTACATTCTCGCCACAGTGGCATGGTGTAGCTTCTCATCTAGGGTTTTGCAAGCGGGACCACAGATAATGCCTAAATAAAACATCGCTAAGAGTGTATTTTCAGTGTGGGTGTGCAAAAGTGCTGCAGCCTCATCATCTCAGGCATGCTGTAGAAAATTGCCTAAATGCTAATCCACATTTTGTACAGGCTTGTGACAACTCCTCCACACCAACAGCAATCCTCTTTTTTTGATCTCTCACTCTGCTTTCCTAGGCAGTTACTCCATTTGCCATGGTAACATCATTTTTCTAGACAAAGAGGTACACATAATGAAAGAAAGAAAAATATTAAACTAGTATTAATTCAAACAAAAAACTCACAGGGTGAGTCAAGATGTAAGTAACCATTTAAATTAGGTGTGAGGAATATAAGTGGATTGAATGTTAAGACTCAGGCTCAACCCACTTGCCGGAATAGAAAAACAAACATAATCATTACAGCAATTTAAAAAAAAGAGATATGTCTTAGGTGATCTTGACCCATGAGTCAAGGATCATTCAGTATATATTAAAATTCCATAAAGGGACATTTTTTAAATGAACATTAAATCAAATGACTCTTTAATATAAAATGGGCTGCTATTACTGCAAACCTGCGGGGAAATAACAACCATCTTTGCAGCTCTATGCGGCTTTTAGCCGATTGAGTCTTATTGTTTGGGGTTTCCAGCCCATGTAGACTGTACAAACAGTATGTTCTGAAAAAGTTAAACAAATATTCATAAAATAGGAAAATAAGAGCTTACGCTATATTTAATTGATGCCGAGGTCTCAATCAGGTTTGTGCACATCATCTTGGTATCAACTACATCATTTCTATTTTAACTATTGCTCAAAATACTTTCATAGTTCATAGTTCGAACCTTCAAAGTATTATCAGGGGACCATGCAGTTCTCCTCTAGGAAGCATTTTAATGTCTTTGAGCTCATTGTTTTTGTTCTGTGGACCAACTCGGCTGTTTTGGTTCTCTCTCACGGCTTTAACCCATACTTTTTTTTTTTTTTGCAGCATGAAGCTGTTGCCAGCATAAAAATCTCACATATATATATAACCAACTGTACATTAATTTGCCTAGTACCAAACAACCACATTGATTTTAAATCCTGATTACAACACTGATAATTTGAGCAGATTTGTACCACATAGAAAATAAAGATTTATTGTTAAAAACCCTGTAAAGCCCAAAAATAGAAAAACATTAGAATTTTTTTTTTTTACCTTTCAGATGTTGTTGTAGGAAGCCTCTGGAGCAGAAATGAAAGAGTTTTTTACGTTTTGGTAAGTTTTTAGCAAAATGTTGTAATATTGCAACGTTGGGCTTAGGTGGGAGCAGAATTCCTGTATTTCTACTCACATTGTCTGAATAAATATATTGAACAACTAAGGGTTGATTTGCAGGATTGATAACCGACTTCCCTTACATACCTTGATCTAACATGCCAGAGGTTGTTCACCTTGGAGACCTATATCAGTATATAGCATGAATAATAATCACACATCAGTCATATTTTTTATGAATAGTCATTTATTATCTATGAATATGGTAGTCCAAAAAACAGTTTATGTCGTCAGAAAAGCACAGACGGACGTCACACTTGGTGCATTGGGTGTTTGTGTACCCTTTACTCCAGTGTCTACAGCGTCTTCTCTTGGTCTTCCCTGGAAAATGTACTTCCGTACATCCAGTGGAGGTTGTGATCTCTTGGATGGGGCCCCGTTTGGTGGACTTCCATCACCCGAGCATGGTCTCTTCTGAGCAATCAACGGGATCCTTGATGTCACCGTCGCTGCTGGGCTCCCGTTGCCTGAAGATGGTCGTCCTCTCTTTGGTGTTTTCATGGGAGTTGTGTTCACCTGATTAGAACAAAAATACATTAGGATACAAGTCAAAAATATTACAGTGAAATATAAAAAAATATTACAAACAGCAAATAGCAGAAATGCATTCTTACCAGGATGAGAGAGGATGCTAGATCTGCCTGAAACTGTCTCCTGCTTTGCCATCTTTAGAGCTCTGCAATCCCGCTTGTAGAGGAGCCAGGCGTTGATCACAGCAAGGGTGATGATGTGTCAGAAGATGTACTCGTACCAGCGTCGGGACTTCATGGGGAACTTATATTTGGCCGTAAACGAGTCCAACAAATCCACACCTCCCATGTACTTGTTGTACGTAGCCACAATGGAAGGCCTCTCAACTTCTACGTAGGTTTTGTTGGCTTTGTCCCAGCGTTGAATGTTCTGCACAGGGTGTGGTCCAGCAAAGGATGAGACAAGTGTGACCGCTCTGTTGTCATACCATTTGACAGCACAGATGTTGTGGTTGGTCTCCACTCGGATGTCAAAGCTTCCTCTCCCTTTTTTCTTCAAGCTCTTCTCCTCTTCAAGGTTACAGTTGGGTAAGCGCACCTGCCTGGCTGTTCCCACATAATGAATCCCATGATCAAGGAGCTTCACTACCAATGGGACACAGGTGAAGTAGTTGTCTGCGTAGATCTTATAGTTCTGACCTACTGGAAGCGTGGAGCCAAGCTTCATCACAACATCACCTGACAATCCAAGTTCAGACTTGGCTCGTATCCCATTGACACTGCCTTGGTACACATCAAAGTCACAGATCATTCCAGAGATTCCAATTCTCACTCACACTTTGAACCCCCATGGGTGTGGCTTGCCTCGCATGTATTGCTTGATGCTGCTGAATTTCCCCTTGAAAGGAATCATCATCTCATCCACAGAGTTGTGTTCTTCTGGTACCACCTGCAGGCATTTCTCTCTGAATGTATCAAGCCAGGGTCTGAGTTTTCAGAGTTTGTCTTTCTTTTCCATCTCTGACACTGTCAAGTTGTTTACAAAATGTAATGATGTCAACAGATATTGGAATCTGTTGCGTGCCATCACATCAGAAACAGGGGGGTACCGTGTGTCTGTCTTCCAATACATACGGACTCCAGCCATGTCTGGCTTAGCCTATTATCATAATAAAAGGAATACCTACACCCACACATGCAGGTAAACCAGTTCAACAAGTCACACAATGCTGTCTGGCTAATGATAACAGGCTAATTGTCATACTAAAAGGGATACATCCAAGTGTCCCAACACATTTCAGAAAGAACTTTTTCTGCCAGAACCAGAGAAGAGTTAAATGAATTGTTGTAACTAATTAATTGATAAGATACAAGTAGAGTTTAAAATATTGCGACAGATATAATTTCACATACTTTTATCAGAAATAATGTATTCATTTATTTAATTCTGGTCTTAATTCAAAATCTTAACAGAGGACTCATTTAGAACTTAATTATAGTGAATTATCAAAGACATTATATTTCTATTAGTGTTTTATTTCCATATGTGAACATATAAGAAGGGCAATCTCCATGACAGGTGCTTATGCTATTTGACTACCACACTGACCCAGTGTTGTAATATTACAACAAAGACATAAGCTGCTCAAAATCAAATTTGATGAATGTATTCCACAAAAACTAAATATGTACATGTTCTAGACATTGTACTAATCACCAAAAAAAATACTTGAGGCATTTTACTTACTTGAATCTGACAAATCCAGTCCAATAAAACAAAGAGATGTTGCTCGTTTGAAGATTCGGAAGTTTCAATAAAACAAAGAGATGTTGCTCGTTTGAAGATTCTGAAGTTTTGTGAGTGTATGGCCAGAGGGCAGGACCTATAAACACATTTACTACCCAATAGCATTGTGAGGCTGAACAAAAGGACCTATTGACTATGTAAATGTAGTCTTTAAAAAAACAAAAAATGTACTGAATTTTTTAAGATAGCTTAAAGTAATGTTGTAAAATTACCCTCATTTTTAAATGTCTTTTTTACTTTGCATTGCAACTCACCTTAAGAGCCACCGGTCTCCCACCCAAGGATACAGTCAATTGTGCTCGGAGAAAAACACAACCAAACTGTGTGTGCTTGTGGTAAAGACAGCTAATTGGTTCTGCTTCTTTCACAGCTTGTTGATCTATTTCATTGGTTGTCCTTGTAGGACAGCGGCAATTGTTTCAATGCTCGGTAGTAATTTTGAGCTGTGCAAACGCCAAAGGTAGTACTTCTGCAAAACCAAAAAGCGTTTTTACTGCTGATCATGTGAGGCACTTTGACTTGCTGACCACAACACATGTTTTAGCCCCCATACTCACCAATCCAAAGTTTGGTTTAATTTAAAGCTATCAGAAGATATCTGTTATGTGTTATGTTGTTGGGAAGAGTGTCCATCAAGCCACCCTTAAGTATTTTCTACTTAATATTCCAAGTGTTTTTACTCTATACATACTCAACACACAGTTTGAATAGACTGTTTAGTTAGAACAGCTGTAAACAATGTGCAACAAACATTATGAAGCTTCACTTAGAAAGCTACATTAACCTTAGCTAACTACAGTCAAAAATGTGCCTATTACAGTTTAAAGCAATTATGAGTTCCATAATATCCAATTAAGTCTGACACAGTACTAAACTGCTCAGTATTGAAATTGTGAATTATAAATACATCGTTAAAGCGTTTGTTTTTTCTATTGTTCCTTTTCATAAACTGTTAATTCTGGCAGAGGCTTTAGTGGGGTTGGACTTTTTACCACCATGTTGTATTTTTGCAACAGAGCTTTCTTAGTTTTTTTCTCTGTTTGACCAGCATCTGTATCCTGTCTGATGCCATATGGTGGCCTGTCATTGTACACTTTATAAGGGTTCAAGAGTAGCACTTCAAACACAATTATCTCAAAATGAAAAAAAAGAAAAAGCCACAGTGCAGATCGGGCAACAGCCGTAACAGCTGACTAAATCAATATTGTGATGAAGAACTGCTCTTGGTGTTAATATCAGAGAAAGAAAGAAAAGGGCGAGGGAAAAAGTACATAGTTGAACTCACAGAAAGAAAAATATGCAGCTCATACATCTATATTATAGCAAATATTTATGTTTAGAATGTGTTTTACAGTTATAATTCAAATAGTAGAGCTGTCAACTAAACCAAAGGAATAAATAATTGTTAAAATAACAAAATGATTATGTTGTTAGATGTTAAGTGCACCATAAAGAAAGCAACGTATTAGTAATCTTTTAATTCTTAAGCCCTTTGCAGCATACTACAAACACGATTGTATGCCATCTGTAATTGGTGAGGAGAGTTAAGCTTCAATCAAGCCAATGAGCCTGATACACTCATCAGGTGGACTGAGGGACAAAGCAGTAACTCTTTACAAACAAATGAATACAAATTAAATATATAAATCATAACCTATACCAAGTACAATTTGCATTCACCCAACCAATGATTAAGGAATTCTGATTCACGATATTGGCACATTAAACATCCAATCAAAAGTGTTGAAATACCAGCTGTTATCTTCTGTTGTCATTTAGTCTCATTTTTGCATCTTTATACATATTTTTTTAATTAGAAATGTAAAATAAATAAGTTATATTTTTAGCAGCTGTAAGGTCTAAGTGCTAACTATTGGGAATATATTAAAACAATCCTGCTATAATTTTGATGTTGACAGTTTAACTCACTGAGAGTAGTCGAATGGTTGAATATACACTATTTAAACAGTGAACTTACAATGTTCCCCCCTTGACTCTTTTTTGGGGATTGTTAGCAGGATTACATTGTTTCTCAGTGCCTTCCAAACCTGTAATAAATCCATTTTCATTAATTTCCCATTTCCATGGTTACTGTTTGTTCGTTTTAGACAAACAAATAAGTTGTGTAACACATTTGATGAAAATCACATTTATAGTGCATGAGGAGGACATTCATAGTTAATTATGATGCATTATGACTGTTTCCTGAACCACTAAATCAACAGTTATATAATATTAATCACTTATGATGCACCATCAATTAATGCATATTAATGCATTCGACTTTACCTGCCACCAACAAAAGCCTTACGGTGAAACACATATGATTATATAACCATACAAAAACACATACAATGATAACGTGACACTGCATGGACTATAATAGCATATACTATAAGGCCATTTCAAAATGTATTGTTAAGGTGTGTATAAATGAGTATTGGTTGCACCCATAAGTCTTACAGTATATGTAATTAATCAAGAGCATGTAAAAGACACTGTGATTTACACATAATTGATTGATAACTGGTGATATAATTAATCCTTGAAAGTTATATATTTGTGTGAATATTGTTTCTAAATGTGTCAAAGGATCCTTAGCAAAATTAATCATTATCAAGGTTAATGGTAAAAAAAGTTATAAAAACAAAGTATTTTATTCAAGATGGAAGGATCTAGGTTTGCTGCAGCACTGGCATTTGAGCCCGATCCTGAGAGAAATGTTAGTCTTAGAGGTCCAAATGATTGTGTACGAAGAATCCTATTGTTAAAAGAGCAAGGCAGGGATGCAGGAAATCATTAGTTTGGCTCAATAAAATATCCATGCTGGATGGAAACAGAGCGCTGCGCCGTCTGAGTTATGCCCCTAAACAATTGCCATAATTGTTTGGAGGCGGCCCCAATCGATAAAAGGATTATTGGCACTGACAACACATGAGTACATATCAGTGTGTGATCAGTGTCATAACTGTTCTAGTGCAACAATACATTACATTTATTATCCGCGGACTGCTATCGGGCAAGCGGAGGCCTAAAGCAATTAAAGGCAGAATCAATGCCCTGAGTCAAAACACTGTGACAGCTCTATTATCCCTAGATATAGCAGAGGCCTACTGGAGTCACATTTCTCTGCTGTCTGGTACACACACACACACACACACACGCACGCACACACGCACGCACGCACGCACGCACGCACGCACGCACGCACGCACGCACACACACACACTTTTCTAATCCATCTTTAACTATCTGCAGTGGAGAAGATACACCGCAGCACTATCACACACATAATACACCAACCTTTCACATTTTCAACCGTGTTCCCTCTATTATTTTCTTAGAACTATCCTGCGCTACCTCTGTCAGCATCAGACCTGTACTGTTGAAATGCTCCAATGTCAGCTCCACATCAGCACTGACAGCACTTTCATATAATCATACTCTTTAATGTGCACAGGCTCTTCTAGTCCTCTAAGGTACCCTAGGTGAACAAGATTTTGCCTGCATTTTGTTCATTTTGACATGTAATTTTTTGCTTCATTGACCACTTTAGAAACTGTACAGTGGGCTTAACATTATTTAGGCTTTTCCCACTGCATATAGACAGTGTTTTTCATTTAAAAATGTAAGTACTTGTTAACTGATTTGTATTGGCAGCATGGAAAAAGCTTTGAAAGAACATTTTATCCTTTGTAAAGGTAAAACAATTGTAAAAAAAATCCATAAGAATTGTAATAATGGGCTATTTATTATAGTGATTATGTTCAGATGAATTCTCCTAAAATATAGCATAAAAAAAGTCTGCATGAACACTTCTTTTGATAAATGAAATAAACTTAAACACATTTAGACACACCACAATAGCTAGTATGTAAGTACTAAGACACGTTTCACCACTGTGAATTGATAGTAATCTTGTCACATATAATGAGAACACAGATTTAAAACACATGTGTGTCTGATAAGAAAATTCCAGCTGGCACTGTAAAGTTTGCTTAGCTTGAGGGCCCTTTTCATTGAGTGCCAGGGAGATTAATTTGCATGTCATTTAAAAAATAAATAAATAAAGAATATAAAAAGCCTATAAAAAAACATAGATCTCAATTTCAAAAGAGAACACATCTGCTAAAGAATTGATGCTTACAATTCCACAAACCTTCACAGATGATGTAGTCTTCAAAATGTCATAGTATTCAAAATGGTGCATAGTCATTGTCCTTGGCAAACGTGATGAATCCATAAGTCCATTTCATATTTTCTGCGAGCCCCTTTGTCCTGCATAAAAGCATCTGCCTTATTTATATTTCTCATGTTTTTATTAAGACTTTTCCTTCCATTTGTCAACCTATGAGCAGCCATTCAGACATCTGTCTCTCCCAGGCTGCCTGTTGCTGCTGATTTAACATGATGGGTTTCCCAGATAACCACTGATAAGAGCCGACTGCAGCCAACAGACAATGCCAAACACACTGGCAAAGCTTAAAGCGGAATCCAGCCACAGAGAATCAATCGTGGCCCAATAGTGCCTCATTATCTTGTAGAAATGCTGATATTTGACATGCAAAATGTCTTTACATTGTTTCTCTATACTCTACTGAGCTTGTGATTGCTTTTGTCATAACAATTTTATGCCGTATTTTTCATGAATAGTTCATGAAAATCCTTTGTTTGCTATGTATTCCTTCATTTAAAAGGAAACATACATTGATAAAAGATAAACGTAAATTCATGTCTAAAGGGGAAAAAAAGCTTTTTCGAATATGTACAAAAGTCAACATGATATATTTCGTATACAATTACAGACTAACTCATGTTTACCTGATGTCTAAACAGTCCTTCAGAATCATGCCTGCAAACACACAGGGCTCAATGAGGCTGTTGTCGGACAAAGTCACACTTCCTGCAGAGTTTTTACAAAATGTTTGTCACTTCACTGTCAGTTGGCTGCATTGATGAAGTGTAGAAAGCAACCTGCTGATGATCACCTCATTCTTAAAAGAACAATGTAAGTGTGTATGTATGTAATGAAACCATGCAAAATGGTCAGTTTATTTGACTGAGCTGTTTTTGAGGATATCTTCGTTATGGTGTACTTTTTCCTTTTTCATATTTTTCTCACTTAAATGCTAAATATTAGCAGATTCATATTTTTTTCAGCTGGTATCAGTACTTAACTCATTACCCTGAAGTCGATCATCTTCATCACCTCTGTTCTACTTTTGTGAATTGTGCTACGGCATAAAACAATTACCTTAATATTCTGCACTATGTTGGCAGTCCAAAACGAAGGTTCAAGTTATTTTTTAATTGAGAGGCTTTTCTTGATACCTACAGCACTTCAAAGCAATTTAAAAATTGCACTATGCCGTTGTTACATCATCAGCAAGGTTTATCCAAATCTGCATTGTGCTGCAACTATATACGTTAAATTAAACTGTGCATTTTGACACAGTGTACGCCTACGGAATATAACAACTATACTGCCTGAGGACCCAGACCTTCAGGAGGTCCACTCTCAGCAGTGTCAGCATGTGGCTATCAGTTTGTGGTCATTCAGTAAATTCCAATTTGCACTAATGCACATTATAAACTGAAATAGTAGGGGCCTTAAAGCATCATATACACACTTTTTTATGGCCCTATTTTCGTGAGGGGTTTTGAGTTGACATCCAGTTTTTAAGGCTTTATTATTGCATGATATATTGTGCTTACATGGATCATTTTCAAATACAATTTGGACTCATTCTAGGATTGGAACTTGGTTGAAATAATTATGGAAAGTAACTGAGTGCAAATGTGGAGAAATAACTCAGAAAACGTGTTGGTTTGCATGATTTGGTGAAGCTGTATGAATAGAACAATAATAAATAAGAATACATTCATGACATTCTTTTGAAAGGAGTAGTTCAGTAAGTCATATTGCATATTTTAAAGAATGGAAGTTGGGCATGAAATTACATTTGAAAGCTACTGACAGAAATGTGAAAAGTTCTCTTTGCCTTGGTTTTAGTTATTGTCCCTAACAGGAGCCTGTCAGGCCACCAGGATCATCATGTGAAAAAAATAACTGGCAAATTGTATCCCCCACTGCACAACAAACCATAGCAAATATGTTGACGTTTATTGTTGATGCATATTGTACAAAATGTTCAATTCATAGCCACCATTACATTATGCAGATTGTAGCAGTGTATTGCATTTCTAAATTATAACCAGGATAATACGAAGTGTCATGCCAAAAAAAAGAGAACACAAATACATAATGTGGTTAAGAGTGAATTATCTCTTTATATCTGAAAATGTATTTGTATTCAGTACCACGCCTAGAATTCACAGAGTGAAAGAAACAGCATGCCCAACAGGGGCTGACAGCTCATTTTTTTTCGCCCTGGCACCCCTGGTGGGTTAATCCAGCCCTGCTACTGTTAATTATTTGCGATGACTTCATCTTGTCACATTTATTTCTGCGCTGATTCTTTTTAACATTTTTCATCTCCCAGTGAGCTACATAGTCATGTCTGTGGAAAAACTGAACTCATACTCACTGCTGCTTTCTACAAATTGGAGTCAGTTATTGCAGCACATTTTGTCCCTGGCTCCACCGTGGCTCCAACTTGTCCAGGCCAAAAGTAACTAGAGAATGCAATTCCTGAAGAAATTGCTAGTGGGAATGCTTTATGCTGAAAAGCTGACGCTGAATTGCTATGCTGAAATGTAATGTGTAAGAAGAAAGTGAAGAATTTAGATTGAAATGATACATGAACACTGGGGGCTTGAATGTGTGATGAGAGAAGAAAAGAAAGTAAAAAGGCTTGGAAAAGCAGCAGAATATTTGAACTGCAAACTTTTGAACTAACTTGATGGCGAATGATCTGTCACCATGGCAACTGCATTTGATGACATCCCATAATACGCTTAGATGCGTTGATGGCTGCATCGTTACCAAACCTGTCAATGTGACATCATCGTGTTCCATGACACAGGTGTTTATATTTGAGCTAACGACGACAGCTGTGTGTCACCAATAATGTATCAAATAGGTGGAACATGTTGAAGTCAGTATGAAGTCTCCATCAGACAGAAAATAATGGGCTCAGACAGTCTGTTAAACTCCAGTGACCACGTCCTTTGCTCAAACACGAACACCTGTGTGTTATGACATCATCGTGTTCCATGACACAGGTGTTTATATTTGAGCTAACGAGGTGTGCAGAAATCAAAGGTTTCCATTGTTCTGAATGAGAGATAAACCTCTTACATGTGAACGTTTTGTCGAAGAACCGTAACAGATATCTGTGAAATCTCAAAACGTGAAACATGTCAAGGAAGTTGAGTATCTGAAGTGTAACTTTTGTGTACTTTCGGGTTAATAATGTGGCCTTTTTGGCAGTTTAACTAAAGGTGTACGGCTGCTACCGTGAGGAAATATCAGCCTGAAATTACAATGGGCTTTAATGGAGGCATGTTGAAAGTTTGTGTCACTTCATGCCCTCAAGAGGCATTTTGTTTAATTATTTTTGCTTAATTATTTGTCATTTTTCAAGCTACGAGATGTTTTCCTACGTTTGTCATGAAAAATTATGTCTCAGGAATGTAGGGTTTGGGAATTATGGCAGTTTTTAAAATAAATATGAAGGCAAATTTCAAGATTTCCTCCACTCTAGCTGTGACATCACGCACTCTAGTTAATGTTAAAATCTGAAGAAAGCCTCTTTACCAAGGTCTGAACAATGTTTAATATCTCTAAAAGTAAGAATCAGATTTAAAAGTTGTGTTACACGAATAATGTCAGAAAGATGTGTAACATTTTAAAGTTGGAATGAGGTTTCTGAGTGAAAGTATGAATGAACAGTTAGCAGTTGAAGTCGCATGAAGATTTGTTGAAGTCTGAAGAATTTCTCCATTGACTTCAATGGTTAAAAATGGGATGTATTATGGGATGTATCTCTAGAATTATGAAAGTTATGAATGATAAAAGTAATAGCCATCGATTCCCGACCGAGCTGAACGTTTTGATGTTTGAACGGAGTTTCTGCGATGTTGAATGTGGGACGAGAAGAGGGCCAAAATAAGCCAGCGGAATAATACACTTTTTGTCCGTAGCATAACATATAGTTGGAATGCTGTTATCAGCATTCCCACTAAATTATGTAGACTTTTGTCTGGGTGAGAAAATATTTCTACTGGGTGAGAAATGCATCTATTTACTGTTATCCAGCCATGGCCATTTTATATAATGTATATTGCTTTTTAGTAATTATTTCTACTAAATAGAAAACAATATAGTACATCCTTTAAATCTGGCATTGGACATGTAATTATCTATGTGAAGATAGGTGGATAAGGGGAGTGGAAGCAATTAGAGAAATGAATCATGCCAATAAAAGTCCTGCATTAGATCTGAGCTCCTGAGGGAAAGCATTATGGGCCATGAGTCCTGTAAGCTGAAACAAATCATCCTCTACTCTTCCTCTGGCAATAGCCTGCTATCATTATGATCTGGACTAAAACTAAAAGCAATTCTGTCTTCTTTATGTATTGTACGGTCGTCCTGCCCTCCAAACTGGGGTTTCGTAACCTCAAGAACACACTGTCGTTGTACTTTTACACATCAGAAATCATGAGCAATCAAGTAATTATTTTCATTTGCGCCTCATTCCAATACAATAATTTCATCTGGCATTTAACAAGCTCACACAAATTAAAGAATTTTAACACTTTTTTAAAACCATTTAATGTTATTTCCTCTGTTGCACGGACAGTAATATGACTGTATGGGAATGGAGCTAGACAAGTTATGACATGCAGCCAAGGACATGGCTTGATTATATATATTTAATATTACTATTTATAAGCATTATATAGATATATGTAATGTATTTGTCAACTGACACCACATGCAAACCATGGCTTAATATCTAATGATTCACAACATAGTATACATTTTATTAAAGTGTTTCTTTAAGATGTGTAAAATGTACTTCCTTTCTACAAAATAATTCAGCTTTTTAATGTTTTGAAATCCGTCTGCTGTGCAGGTTATAACATATTTAATTACATTATTGAATGACGGTGTGTTCTTGAGGTTATGAAACAACAGCCAAAAAAAGGACATGGCAATAAAAGTAGATTATAATCACAATAAGTAGGGGGAAAGTAAGCCAAATTAGTTCTTAATAAAATAATCAATACAATAATTAAGGGTGACACAGTGTCAACGTGTACCGCTAAGATTAATCATGCTCTTAATGAGTTCTCTGAAATGTTTCAGGGACACTTGAGTATCAAGCTGTAAGATCTGTTGGAAGATGGATAAAGCAAATCTATAAAAAGCTTCGGTACAATATGAAATGTTTCAGAGTGGACCTTATTAGGCTTCCAAACAAGCTGCAATTGTATTAGTTATGATGGTTAGTTACGTTATTAAGTGCGATGAAGCCAGAAGTACAAATTGCTTCAACATTTTAGAGAGTTTGATGCATCCTTATTTGGTGGTGTTTTTCCTTGTCCGCTGAAAGGATGTGTGAGGATTGATTACCAAATACAAACAGTTAATTTTTTTGTGAATATATATTAACTGCAGAAAATGCAGAACAGTACGTGTTTGATTAACCAATACTTGACTACCCATGCACAGCATTTAGAACAAGCTTTCCAGGGTCAACTAAATATGAGTGGACATGGTTTGTGGTAAATGAAATAATTAAAGGCCATCTCAAATAATATGCATTTTTATCTTAATTATGTCATTAAAATGTTAAAATAAGTCCAATATGTTTTGCAATTTTCAGTTATTTTCCAAAACATGACATAAGGTTGCATCGTGTTTGTACATTTTTGGCATGTGTCGGCAAATCGATGTTTTTGTCATTGTTGACGTTTTTATAATTAGACTATTTTCTGAATAAACATTTACATTGACTTTAAGACTATGATATGATAAATATTAAACAGGTTGGAAAAAAGGACAACATCAATAAGCCAGTACCACTTTACAATAAGACTACCCTTATAAAGGATTCATAAAGGGTTTATAATTAGGTTATGAATTAGGTTGTAAACACTTTATTAATCATTAAGAACCATTTATAAACCAGTTCTAACATAGAAGTGAGTGAGTGTGTAGTGAGTCAACACAGGCTCACTATTTAGCAAGATGACTAAGCCTTATATTGGCTACTTAGCGAGAATCAACTCAGTGAACAACAGATACCAAGGATGCTGGCTGATGAAGAAGATGAAGTAAGCTAGGTAGCCAATATAAGACTTTGCAGTACAGATAAATGTGGGCTCACTATTTGGCTAGCAACCGGTCACAGTTGCCCTGTTTATCTCATGTCTTATAAAAGCTTATTAATAATTTATAAAGTGTTAATTGTTAATAATTAATAAATGAATTACAAACTATTCGTAAACCCTTTATAAGGGTAGTCTTATTGTAAAGTGGTACCAATAAGCCTATAATTAAGAAATTGAAGGACGACCTCAACGTGAACGCCATCATTTTGCCTCAAAATATTTATAAAAGCAAAGTAAAAAATGTGCAAAACATGATCAATAAGGATTGTGCTATGACAAAAGGTCATTACTGTGTGGGATAGAACAGCGCAGATTAACAGAGCAAGCAAAGGGCTGCAATTTGGCAATGATTCCAACAATGGAAACGCAGAACAACAGAGCAGACATCAAAGGCATCGTCTTAGGCATTTGGAGAAGCCTCAGATTAAATTTGAAAAGTACTTCTCTTAGTCTGACAACCGCTGTTGTGACACCAAATGGATTCAGTTTCCTTTTGGTGACAGTGTAACAGAGGGGTCAAGAAGAACAGTGACAGCAGAGGATCAGTTGATTGAATTATCTGCAGTGACTGTTAGAAAAAAGGCAGATATGAGATCCAGCCCCCATCTTGTCTGGCAGTAGATGGGCTACACGCCGGATACTTGGACTGACATCAAAAGCAATAAAGTGACTTTGCTGTTTACGACCACGCATCTGTGACAGTGGATTCTCCACCATTCTGAACAGCGAACAAATATAATGCCACGCTTTGGCAAGAAAATAATAAGAGAAGTGTGTGCAGCCCAGGATATCCAACAGTAGAGAAAAAGCAATAAAACATTTTCTTCCTATTTGTGAATACAATAGAGGTAAATGGATACTATTCCAGCCAAGGTTGACGTTGAAAACATCTATGATAAACCACAGCCAATGTGATATTTTGAATTAATACAAGCATCACATCAGGGATCAGGCTATTCTCAACATAATCCTCACTGCCATATCAGCAATAAAATATATAAATTAGAGCTTGTGCATTCAGATCAACATGAGGAAAATACTCAGTGTATATAAGCTGATTTCCATGGTGTAAAAGCCACAGCCAACCTTTACACCTCCATCATTACGCTTGTGTCATAATCTTCCTCTACTATCAAACAGCAAGGATAAACCATCTCCCTAATCCATGTTTAATTTCCTGTCCCACTGTGATGTGTTTAAGCTCTTTTTCTGCCGCCACCGGTCATTATCTCCTGCTGATTAAAGCACCAAAAGGAATATGGTGGATTATGGAAAAGGATGTTTGTTAATGTATTGGCTGCAGTGAATGTATAGATATGTAACAGCAACCGTGATTGATGTGCATTCTATACATTTTTCTATGAATCTCAGAAGTATGATAACCATTTCCCTCAAAGCCAAACAACAATCGCAACACTGGAACACTCAATATTTTGTTTTCCACAGTTCTTCAGTTGTTTCACTTCACTAGGGGAATATAAGTTACATTGATTTGTTTGAATTTCAAATCATTTTTATTACTTCAAGCACTACACACTTCCATTGATCATGTGCTGTTCCCTTCCAGCTCCACTAGGCCCCTCTGCTCATCAGATCAAGGGCTCCTTGTTTTCTGTGCCCACAGGTGACTGAGTATTTTCTGTCCTGACTGCTAGACTGGTCTCCCTCATATTTGCAAACAATGTTAAGTGTTTCACATTTTAGCTTAAATTGTATGGCATTTTATTGGTGCTTCATTGGCCTTGATTTTTCCTCTTAAAGGTCACCTATTATGCAAAGTCCACTTTTTCATGTCTTTTATACATAAACATATGTCCCCTATGTGTAAAGAGATTCTGAACGTTTCAGTAAACGACATTCGCTCTGTTTTTGTCATGATCCATAAAAAAAACAGTCTGAAAATGAGCTGATCAGATTTTGGCCACTTTATGATGTCATAACGATTTTTTGGCTTGTGTAACCATTAGCCAATCACCAACCAAGGTAACACCCGCCCACCTTATCACCTGAATCTCATCCTAGAGCACCATTGTGTTCTTTTTAACCAAATATCTCACAGAGAGGTGTGGGGAGTGGCTCCTTATTTTCCTCTAAAGTAAAAGACACAGAATCAGCACTTTTGAAACAGGGCTGAAACAGAGGGGTTTATGGCATGCTACAATGCCTGATCTGTTTGGTATTTTGAGCCAAACACTTCAGAGACATGTTTTGTATATAACTGAGAACTATAATATATTGATGAAAAACAGTATAATAGGGGACCTTTAAAATGTATTTATTTATTAAATGATTTTCAAATGTTCCTGTAACTGTGAAGCACTTGACCCTTGTTTTAAGGAAGTGCTTTATAAATACAATTTTTTTCAATACTTAGTGGATGATTGCTTATAGTGGACCTGTACACAGACACTGAATATATGAGACAGGGTCAGAACATAATCGAATGAAAAGTCTGAGAGCTAAAAAAAACTTTCATGAATGATTTTGTTTTAGTAATGAAAATGATAACAGGAGATCCAAAGTTGGCAGCCAGACAAGTAACATGATGTGATTACAGTGTAAGACATCCTTTGAGACCGGAGGGGAGATAAAAGATAAGTGCACAGTCCAGTCACTGTTTGGAGGCCGATAAGAGAAGACACGCTAAGAACACTGCAGTCAGTTAAACTGCCTTATTGCAGATTTGAGTGCGTGCATTGGAATAAAAAGCTTAAATAAGGAAGGAAACAATATTTACCCCTGAAACAATAAAACACCACTGTGATACCAATGGGGCAATAATTGTCATCTCTTTGCAAAGCATAAAATCGCTCATGGGATTTAGCGTTATGATACAATACTGCCAGTAAACAGACTTGTGCATTCATGTGAGCTCCAAATACGACTGAAATGAGTCATTAAGCTAACAAGCTAGTTAGCTAACTGGCTCTTCTCCCCCTTATCGTGAACAAAATGCCCAGAAAGTCTCTGTTTTGTGAGTCTGCTTTGTTCAGGTCTTGCTAATATAAGCCGACTGAGCTGTGTTGAAGCACATGGGAGAGTAAATGAGAAATTGTTCTGCATGCATGTATGAATCTCTTTCAGATATTTCCCTAAAGGCATCCAGTATCCCTATTGCATCACCCACCTCCCATATGTTTTTTCCATCTGCTCGTCCCTTTATCCCTTCCTCCATTATCTTATTCTTCTGCAGTACTTGAATGGCCTCAACTCTGGGGTTTTTGGGCGTGTTAATACGAAGAATTCAGAAGAAAAGAGGAATAGTAACAAATATGAGCCCTATATGAACCTTTATAGAGATTGAAATGTGGGAACATGCTTTTTCTAAATATATATATATGTTTTTCTTTGTTTATTTTAACTTTTTAACTACTGGGAAAATCACATTCAAGTAAGATCAGACCATGGTGCGGACTGAAAAGCACCAAAAACAGGAGGACTGTCATCATACCATAAAAGAGAATTCACATTAAAATTGTGCAAATCCAAATGCAAATAAAATCCTTGAAAGAGTGAATATTGGCTTTATGACCTTCACATTTCAAAACGCATTATGTTTGTATTGCGTAACGGTCCAATGAGTCATTCCAGCACTTGGATTTTCAAAGAAGAAAAAATCATTTGAATCAGATGAATCAATAGAAGAAGCTGTGGTTTTATTTTCTGAGCTGACAAAGCTCCTTCTGTCATTCTCTTTGACACCATAAGAGTCAATCATATTCCATGAAATTCATTTTCCCCATGAGAGAATGAATGCCCTCTAAATAGAAATCTCTTGACGTATATACAATAAATGTATCATACTAACTACTAAGTGTTTTGGTATGCAATCTCTTATTCCTCTGTGCTATAGAGCCTCATTGTTGTCTAAAAACCATTTGAACACATGAATGAGGTTTACTGATGCTCTGAGTGACATGTTCTTTCATTACCATGAAAACACACTTCAGTTTATTGTGACGCAATCCTTCAAATTTTGAATGTGTCAAATACTCCCTAAGAGCAACACATGTGGATCAATCCACCTCTAAAAATACTGCTCTAAAATTCACTTTCTGAGTAGTTAGTTACTCAGCCTTTTTTAAATTAAGTAGAAATGCGTGAGAATTTTTTACTTGATCTTTTATTCTTGCTTGTTACTCTTCTTCAGCATACTGATCTGTAAATTACATTAATGTGCTCAACACCCAAAAGGGGATATGTGTTTTAATTATTTATATGGTTTCATAACAACCCCATATCTGTTTATTAACCAGGTTGATTACTGTTTCCTTATTTACATACAGAGCTTTTTTTTATGAAGCCCATGAAGTAATTTAATTTGAAACAGTATTTGCATCAAACTGCATTTTCTCTATTCCATTGTAGACTGATTTCTCGTCACACTCTCAGCCAGAACACAGCTTGCTTTTCAAAACAAGCCATAGAGTTTAAACACAATGGCAAACTATTTTATTTTAAGTGATATTTAGCCTTGTAAGCTGTCAAAGAAAACATCAGCCTACCTACTGTGTTTTGGGGCTAATACAACATATCTGATGAATAATCCACTCTTTATTTCTTCTTTAAAAAAAATCCTTTATTTATAATGATTTTACATGGTCAAACTATTCATCTCTAAAATAGTTTTCACATAAATGGTGATTGAGAAAATGCTTTAATCAAATGTCCTTGTTCAGAGGAGTGTCTTAGACCATGAAACATTACAAATCTTAAGCTTATAGAAATAAAGGTCCCATAATTGTATGTTGAGTAGGTTGATCTTTTTTTTTTTTTGAGTGAGAAATGGTGCAGTGCAACACAGGGCCAGTTTTACAGCAGCACAATGCAGTAATGATTTCAAAGAAGCCTTCCTTCCATGACTGATGACTGTAGTGAGCCTGACAGCGAGAGGTCCACAGTCCACTAGTCGGAAATGAAAGCAGCAGGCATGATCACTGCAAGCCATTTGGAAACCATTACAATCATTACATACGTGTGTGCGCATACGGGGATGACGGGGCTGATGAGAGCAGTTACCCGGACTACTCCTGGAGCATCATATTGACTCCTGATGCAGTTATCTCAGCAAGAGTGTCGGAGGGGGCTGCAGTCAGGCAGTGATGGAGGGGTGGAGAGGCAGACAGTAAGGTCACTCAGAGAGCACGCCCGCCAATGGATTTTATGTTTCCTTGCTGTTACATCCACTGGTTTTATAAACTCACTTGTTTCAAGAGCTTAACATTGCACAGATTTCAGTGCATTTTGGTCAAAGTGTGTCGGCCTGTTTTCAGAGGTTAGAAGTAATTGAGTACAAATACTTTGTTACTGTAGATAAGTACATTTTTCTGGTATCAGTACTTCACTCAACTACTTTTCAAAACAGGTTTGTTACTTTAGTTTTAATCTGCGTTTGGTGGCGTGATCATTATTATTTAGAGTCATTGTGTGCCTATTGATTTTAACACGATCCGTGTATCCATCCTTTCTTGATCTTCTCTAAAGAAGAGGGACCAATGACAACTTTGTAATTTTGCCGTTGTTTAGCATCGAAACATTATTGTTCTATTAATATAAAGGGAGGTCAGTTACTCTATAAAACAGATGGTAGTTATGGGTACTTTTTACTTAAGTACATTTCGAAGCCGATACTTCTTTACTTTTACTTGAGTAAAGAAGTTTAGTCAGTACTTCTACTTTTACCAGAGTAATTTTAAACACGAGTCTATACTTCTACTTGAGTAAAGGATGTGTTTACTTTTGCCATATCTGCCTGTTTTTTATGTAACGGTCGTTTGTATTCTATCCGCAGGCCTCAGCTGATCCTATTTTCACTGACTGGCTTAGTCAAGGGCAGCCTCGCATCATGTCCGCTTACCTTTTCTTAATTCATCTCACTTTAACAGACACATCACGCCGCCTTTTAACATATCCCAGGTCAGGTATATCCAGGTTTGGATCCAGCAGCCTAGCCATTTATGCACTCCGGGCGGTATTTGAGGAATGAAATGCGGTATGAATTTTTAAACAGCACACATATGAATCGAGTCTCCAGCATCATCTCTGATTCTTTGTGTCTTTGCTTGATCCAGCTTTGAAATTCAAACTGTCAAGGTGTAGCTTTTCTGATATTTCAGATATGCAAAGATTTTTTCTCCACTCACAGAAAGCATAAAATTGATTCCAAGCTGTTTTTATTTTGTATGCATTTATTCTCCACCGAGGTAGGAATATGAAATACAAACTCACTGAGCACTGGCTGAAAGGATTGAAACAGCTGCCTTCACAAATAAAACCCAGCTTTTCTCCGTTGTTTCCTTATTTCCAAACATAATCCCACACTAAATAGAATGACTAGTGGACAGGGTTGTGAAGATTTACTCAATAAATTGATAGTGGTCGGATTAGCTGGATAAAGAAGAGAGATCAAACTACGGGAAATAATTGAATTCACCTCTTCAGAATAAGAGGGATTTAGGGTTTGGAACCAAAAGAGGAATTTATTAATGCATTTTTAAATTGAAAAACATGGAAATGAAGCTCTGTGTCCACCATGTGTGACATAGTTTTTCGTTATTATAATTACCTTGGAGGCTGTGTTCTGTTCTTTTTATGCTTTCTGATTCGATGATGGAGGTCAGGGCAGCAAAGCAGAAATTCACATCCTCAGGGTATGCTAAGTGTTGGTGTAGGCATTACTTCCACCAGTGAAGGTACATTATGTTATAACCTGTGACGTACATACAGGATACACAATGATATGTGCTTTGATCAGAAGGTGGTGTTGATGAGGATGTACAATGTCCACCATTAGTGATTACAATTGTCATATTCAGGTTATCAGCACAGGATCCAAGGGAGCTGTTAGACTGTATTACATGATAGTTTGA
This sequence comes from Lindbergichthys nudifrons, assembly GCA_943590975.1. Lineage (NCBI taxonomy): Eukaryota > Metazoa > Chordata > Actinopteri > Perciformes > Nototheniidae > Lindbergichthys > Lindbergichthys nudifrons. The sequence continues at coordinate 1,488,694 of CALSBW010027773.1, read as the reverse complement.
CAGAAAATCAAACGCATTTGGGCCATTTACTAATACCTTGTTGTTCCTGCCTTCAAGTCAATCAGTGTATTGGACATTTAATATACATTTCCATTTAGTTGTATTTGCTTATTGCTAAGTGTATTTCACATGAGTGGGAAAGTACTGAGATCTCCTTTCCCACATAACACAACGCGTTGTTTTAATTTACAACTAACTATGTAGCTCTGTATTACAAGATATGGATTTGTTTTTTGCACTTGTTGGGCAGTCTCAAGGACGCTGGTGTTTCAACGGCTCTAAGTAAACCAGATACAACACACACACTCTTCATTCAGACTTTCATTCTCTTGCCGTGAATATTGGGCTCTGTACTCTGTATAAGACAATCTCTTGACTTTAATCTTTATTTGAAGGATTTCCACCACATCAGCTATAGGTTTTTAATATTTATTGATTTGGCATCTCAGGATAGGATTTAGCTTTTTTAAGATCATGATGATAACAACCTGTGTTATAATGGTGGTCTTTTGGCTTTACTTTCTTAATTTTTGGAAATTCAACAGGGCTGTGTGCTTTATCTGTATAAATTCAACTTTTTATTTTTTTTCTTCTTATAAAAACATAAAAATGTCGTGAAAAATGAACAGTATATAAAGCAGCATTACACCAATTTAGAACATATTCTGTGCTGTATATGTTCTTGCACTATTGAAAGACAAATGTAGGCATCATTTTACAAACAATAGTACATCATATTTTATTATGTTTTATAACTTTGCATTCATGGATGTACAAACTGCATTTTGAAAAACAATATGTATAATGAAAGTAGTACCAAAACACCGTTTTTTGCATATATATATATGTCTTCAAGCTCAAAATAGTTTTAACATTTAGACAAACCTTGATGGTCTGGGCATAGAGTGAATGTAGCCCAAGGAATAAATGTGCAGGTAGCAATTGAGTTTTATTCAAAAACATTTGCATAACATATAAGTAGTACTCAAACGTAATTTTAGGAAGATACGGTTTGGATGCAAGTACACACTGCTTCACACCAATGGATCACCAAACATTTTTTGAACTACTGAGCGAAATTACTTATAATGCCTGCCGGATTAAGCATCATTACACAACAAGACATTTTTTATGAGATTTGTGTGACATACTTCAATTTTCATAAAATACATAACTGATTTTGTATCACTTTCTTCATGAAAAGAGAGACCTAACATTCTCCCACTGAATTTGCAGAGAAAGGACTGTAGCGGATCAGTATGACAACATTCACGTCTCATTATAGTTCTCATCCAGCTGTCCAAAACTGTCATCTTGGACATTAAAGAGGAAGTATTGAACAAATAACTTCCCTTGATAATAACTTAAAATGTCCTCCTCAAAAAGGTATTATTTTGCGTCCTTTGAGAGCTTCTTTTATATTTGGTCCATAGCACCAAAAAACACATAGAATAGTATCAAATAACACCACATAATCATGTGTTATCACGCCCAGCGGTGACTCACTTTGTACTTAAAAAATCTGCTGCCAAAATGCCAAGTGATGACCCGTTGCCTCCACAGCAATCTGCTCATGTTCCGTAACGGCAAATGTTTAACTCACATTCGTGCTCGACATCACTCTCTTTCTCTCTGTGTATCTTCACTACATGACTTGAATCAATAACATCACGAGTGTTGCAAATGCTATCAGCAACATGAATCTTCTTTGTCATGGAGGTGTGAATATTTTGTTTGTCTCTGTGTTTGCGCATAGTTATGAACTGGCATCGTGTCATTTCTAATCTGAGAGGGGAATCACATAACAGTTGTCGTGGAAGTCAGAGCCAAATAGCAGCTTTCTCTATTGACATGTTTGTTTGTTAATTTCTTTCCTTCCCTAATCCATGCCCAGTGCAGAAATAAGCACAGACGTTCCAACAGGAAAATAATTGTCTGCCAATACAAATTAGGTTTTGTGAAAACAATCACAAATTGACAATGCTATTGTCTTCAGCATGTAGAAATATAGATGTAGCTTGGATGTTCGCCAAGATTAGCAGACTATAACTTTTCAAGGTTGCAGCTAGAAAATAATTTGAATGCTTTGGAATGGAATCCTTATCACCGTATGAATAGCCGTTGACAGAATAAAGTAGGCTGGAAAAGGTTAGACATGACGTAGTTTGAAAATCACTCCGTTGTTCTTTTTATTTTTAGATTTACAGACCTTTCTCACCTACTAGTACACTTCAAAAGACCTGAGTGATTAATAGTATTAATGATGTTAATGTCGTGAAAATAACTGAACAGATTGTTTTAGAGTTCATTTATGGCTATATATATATATATATATATATAACATTTGTATGTGTACATTATATTTTTCTAGTCTAAATCTAGTTCCCATGATTTCTTCCCCCCAAAGACAATCGAATGTGTGAAATGTGATAATGAAATATAGCTTTGTAATGTATAACTGACTTATCATTGTGTAATGCATGTTTCTGTTTAAGTTGTGGATCAAAGCTCTAGGCCAGGATGTAGATTTTGTAAGGGTTTCTTTGTGATATAACTAAAAGGCTTGAATGTATAAAAAAAGAGAAAAAGTTAAGGTTGAATGTGAACAATTCTCAGTATATTCATTTGTAATGTTGAGAAATTGACCCTGGGTTGCTGAGAGTTTAAGATAAAATATCCACCCACCCAGCAACTCTTTCCCTTTGCTGCACTATTTCAATGTAAAACTGCTTTCTGCACGTTGTTCCTTTCATGTCGTCATTTCAAAGCTCAAAGATCTCTTACTTTTCATGCTGGCAGCTTATATCTGCATACATATTTGCATTCTAAGTCATTGAGCTCACTTCCTCTAAATTTCCAGGAGACCAGCTGCTTCCCAGGCAGCATCTCTGACACAGCCTTGACTCTGTTCCCATTCTAACTGCAACACTACAGGACAACACACACACAGCGGCTTTCATTTCAAACAGCCTTCGATGATAAGAAATGTGGGTAACAATGAGATGTCTGCATCAATAGCCCACTTCAGCCCAACATCCAAGAGTCACGTGGGATCAAACCCACATCAAAGCCTGGCCCATGTTACTATGAAAGCCCAGCAACAATGACACAATAATTAAAGCCACATGGATATCGAACCACCCCACTGCCACACTCATACACACACACACACACACACACACACACACACACACACACACATACACATACACACAGACACACACACACACACACA
>CALSBW010027773.1:1457790-1485359 GCA_943590975.1 Lindbergichthys nudifrons | reverse complement strand
ACACACACACACACACACACACACACACACACACACACACACACACATCTCTCTCCCTCTTTGTCACAAAAATAGAAAGAGCCCCGTTTGATGTCAGTCAGGACAATACAGCAACTCTTCCAAATCCTGACATGCAGCTACCTGCCACACAATACGTGAGAACATCATTTCCATCCATTTGAATGCAGTAAACACATTCAGCGATCTCATCCACTAAGCAGGCAATCATTATTTGAGGCGAAGGAAGCTGTCATAGCAAGCAGTAATGCAACAGCAATACATAACAGAAATGCCAAAGCGCTTCCAATGTGTTGTTTAATGAGGCAATATACAAGAATATTCTTTGGCTGTTTTGATTCAGCCACTTTTTTATCCATTCATGACTAGTCAGGCTCATTTACTTCATTTATCATGTAATTAATATCCAGAACGAGCCCTTTTTTTTCCATAGCCCTTGATTAATGTTCTTATTTTTCCTGATGGGACTGCTCTGTGCTTAATGTGTGAAGGGATTAGTTTAACTCATTGAAGCCAGGAAGCTAAACATACCACATTATATGTGGAATATACAATGAAGTACCACATACAGATTTTAGACGGATGTTTAAATATCTGATGATAATTTGTTATAATAATGGACCTTCCTCTGAATTGAGAATAATCTAACAGTGATTCCAAAACTTATGAAGGGATTTTAACGATCAAGGTAAACATCAACTATAACTGCGCGTGACATTTTCTTCATGTTAAAATATTTGAAGGTCATAACACATTGTACCTTGTGATAAAACAGGTCAATACAAAATATCAAACATGACATAGCCTTCACACACGCACGACGCTGATGTGACAAGGTGCGTAATTGCGCGGATACTTGTTGTTTACCTTTATTCCCTTTATGAGTTAGTGTGCTTTAAACTTAACTGGCATAGGAAAGGGGGGAAAGAAAGAAAAAATAGGTGTCTTGTACCTCTTCAGCATCGACCTCCTCCTCGCTGTCAGTGGGTTCCGGCGCTCTCACGAACCACCACTGGATCTCCAAATACACCGACGCGGTCGTGCTCTGGAAAGCACACGCCATTTCTATGTTTTGTCCCTCTTTAACCGTCATGTTAGAGGGCATATCCGTGAAGTGACCTGCATATAAAACAAAAAAGGGGAAAGGAGAGGGGGGGGGGGGGGGGGTTGTGTGATTTATACCCCAGATAAATTCAAATGAATTAATCACTTAAATGGTCTGCTTGTGAATGTGGCCGGTGACAGCAGCTGTGTTACTGAAACCAAGCGCTTGATAAAGACGTGTGCTTGTTTTAATTGAAGGAGACACCCCCCACCCCCCCCCACCCCCGCCTCCTCCCCCAAACACTCACGGAGCATCTTCATGGGAAATGTAACCAAGGCACTGTCGCACCAAAGCTAATCTAACCAGTTACTTCATTACGAGCAGGTTGGGATTTGTATGGGAGTTGTTTTCATTCTGTGGCCGTTTTCGTGCTATCTGTGACCACGATTAAAAACGAAACACATTGAACTATAGGGCAAACAGAAGAAAGTATAAAGGTAAATATACAAGCAGTAATAAAGAATATGCTTGAAGGAAGCGAAAGGGGTTACGCTAAGGAGAGGTGGCGACGATAGAAAGATTTGTGAGGATATCCGTGCATGCAAACTTCCATACCAAACCATCGTTCTAATTCTGCACAAGGAGCTACAGCCAGGCAATACATATCTCGGTTTGTGGGCACTTATTATCAGATATTTTTTAAATGTGGCTGTGAGTGGTGAAAAGAGCACAGAAGCAGTTTGAAAGTGTTAATCTCAGTCCTTTCAGCACCAAGGACAACCGCATGCAGCAGCTGTCCGTGGTGCTGAAATCACCGGAAGACCGCGCACTTTTTATGCTATTAGAATAAGTATATTTCTTAAGCAGCGAATGAATTTCATGCCGTGAAAATGGGAGAGAAAACAGCCACCCGCTCCTTTCGACACTATATAGAACGACTTGATTTCAAACAATCAACAGTTGCATTGTTCGTCATCGACGGGTAAAAAACGAAACGTTCTACACCTTTCATTGTGAGCTTGCTTTTCCCTTTTATGAGCTTGTTCCAGTCCATCTCACGTGAAACATGTTCCCCTAAACAACCCCATTTGCTTTTCCGGAAAGACTGCGCACTTTTAGCACTTTGTACGGAGCCTACCATGCAGGGCAGCGAGCTCGACACGATGACACTGAGATGAAGTGTTCGTTACGAAAATATGCAGTTCTTACCTTCCAAGGAGAATCCGAATTGCACGCAAAATCCGGCTAAGAAAACAAATCCAACAGTATCATGAGAGGTCCACATCATTCCAAGATAGAAAGGTTGCTTTTTTTACATCAGCCGAAAGGGGGTAAAAGGCGAACGCTTCCAAAATAAATTGCCAAAATCAAACAGTTGCTGGGCTGGTGTGTTTAAATGGAGATTGCCGAAGGTGGAACATGCTGCAAAACTACAGCTCGTCGTTGATGAAGTTCTTTTTTCCGTTCTCTGTGCCTCTGCAGGAGAGACTGTCGACTGCTTGGCTGTACTGAAGTCTGTACAATAACCGGGCTGCGGGCTTCGTCTGCGCTACCGGAGAGACGTCAGTCTAGTGGATCACTGTGGCATCCACACACTCCACACCTCTGCGAATCTGGTGCTCATCCGACCCCCTTACTGTCACCTTGACCGCTTTATTTTAAAATTACAAAGTGCATTTTAGCGTCAAACACAAATGCGCATGTCGGAGCTATATTTTGATTCAATTATGAGCGCGGAAATATTTGTTTATTGTGCTTCACTTTTTAAATAATATGGTGATTTAAACGCCATCCAATTGTACTAATTAGCGCCCCACACACAAACGCATAATGGAAAAAAACTTCCCATCTAAAAAAGACAACATTCTTATCATAAAAAGTGTGCATATTTAGTGTGGGTGTGTCCTACTCTTGAGTGATTATGCATTCAGGACACACTCTTACCACCCGTCTCAGAGGCTATAAAACAATATTGTAGCATTAGATAGTAGCAAACAGGGAGGGGGTGGAGCAGCGACCTGGCATGTGCAGGGCAATATAGCATGTCCTGAGTCATTAAGATAGAGGAGATCCAGCCGGGATATTATTAGTCTCCTGGGCGGACTGAGAACACTTTGCCCTTTGTTGCAATGGGCCCAACATGTGCCACTCCAAATATATGCTCTTAATTGATTCAGAGACCAATCCAGGATCATCCTTTTGGGACCAGCCCTTTTCTCTTCAATCAACAAAAGTGTCTGTGGGCAGAGGTATTGAGGTGATTAGCATAATCACTGGTCCCTGCTGCCATGTGGTTCACAGAAGATCCACAACTGTACTTTGAATATTAAACTTGCTCCTGGTAAAGGACACAATGGCTTTTTTTGTGTTTTATTATCAGAGTCCTTTTGTTATGCTGGGCTCGGTTGGAGGTGTCAGCATCACTGCAGATGATAAACAGGATCAATAGAATACTCAAAAAAGGGAGAATTACACAGAACTGTAATAAATATATCAAGAGCCACATAAAAAAAAAAAAAAAAAAGGGATTTGAAGGCCATACATTGTTTTTATGAACTCAAAGGCTCAGTGGTTGAGTGACCGAGGACGCCTTGGTGCCCTACTGAACAATCAGAAGGTCTTTTGTTCCAGTAGCAGTCAGATTTTTTAATTGCCTTTTAGTTGTGGTCTTTAGCATTTTACAGCTGTTAATCATGTCTCAAATGGCTATTTTTGGTGGTATTTAATTGTGGTCTTATGTGTTTGTTGTTTGCTGTGAATATAATGAGTTTCCCCATTGGGGATTAATAAAGCTTTCTAATCCTATTAGTCTAAATGAAACACAGCGTTCACCCTGATGTTGGTGGTCGACTATTTTAAATGTAAGCATGCAATAATGTACTAAACAGCAAAGACCCCTTCACCCCAGCAACAGCTTTTTGTATTCCACTATAGGGGAGAGTGGGGTAAGATGAGCAAATGTTTACTTATGTTATCCTCAAAGCAAGGAAACATTTGATATAAGTCAAATGACAACAACAACCGGATGTCTTCTGCCAATCAAAATGATAATAATGCATCTACGGGCCATGAAAATATGACTTCTTGAAAAAAATATTGTCTTGTGGCTTAACTTTCGCAATCTAAGGGGTAAGTTGTTCCGAGTCAAGGGGTAAATTGAGCCACCTGGGGGTAAATTGACCAATTGACTTTTTCAAGTTGAATCCAGAGTTGTTTAGTTGTTTCTGTCGGCTAATTCAAAGGCCAGTTCAAAGCATTTGGAGTCACGCCGTGGAACTGGTCAGCCAGTTTTTTGATATGGTCTGCAAGCTCCTTCTCTGTGTGAAGACCCTCTTTGCCTTTGCTGCTCCACTGTACTGTTTTCCCTTCCTTTCCTCCTTCCTGGTTATGTATCTTCACAGGGTTGACCTTTCCATATTTCTGTCTTTTGCCACTGCTCTGATCGATTTTCCACCCTTGCCATCGGCGGCTTCTCTGTCTTGTCTTCTTTGGGTCTTGTGCTATGATAGCTTTCCTATAATGTTTAAAACATAACAAACAAATCAGTTGTGTAAAACTACATTGAAATACCATTTTATACTACAGAGACTTAACCCAACTTAAGTGCCTCATGGGGGTTCAGGTGAACAACTGGCTAAATTTACCCCAAAGCATCTGGTTCACTTTGCCCAACAACCACTTTTTTGGGAAAAAAACATCTAGCTTAGTCATTCATGCTAATCTTTAGGTATTTGAGTCACATGGTTATACACCTTGCTAAATAACCAACATATATCTTTATAGACCTGGATACATTTGCTTTGACATAACAGTAATTATACCTGACATGTTGAAAATGTACTTGGTTTATTGTGAAAAAAACATATTTATCACTTTACCATGTGCTTCTCTCCATCACAGCCAAATAGAAATGAAGGGTGCTTCCTGAATTTAGGGTCACATGACATCATATGTGAACAGTTGCACAGTAGATAAAGGGTGAGGGACAACTTACCCACTGGCTCATCTTACCCCACTCTCCCCTACAATATTTCATTTCACATTTTGTTTTATTGGTTCCATTTAACATGTACATAGTTGACTAACTTCTGCATTTTTACTTCAACCATTTTGTCGTTGGCACCATTTTCTTGCACTATTTTATGTATTATTTTCTTCTTTGTTTTGAGTATATTGTACTGCACTGTTATAAGAGCCTGGGACTTAAGATTGTCATTGCCAATACTTATACGTTCATATTGTGGATAGGACAATGAAGCCTTTGAATTTTTCAGTGTTTCAGGAATGCACTAAAATGCTACCAAACTATGTTTTCAAAGTGCAAACAATTTTAAACTGCCAAAATCACAAGTGTTATAGACTGTATATATTCCAAGTATTCTTATTAACATTTCGCCTGTACGGTTTTTGCAACACTGTACATTTCTCCACTTTGAAAAGCTTAGTGATTTTTTGTATGTTTTATTATCAGCAAACAAGTTCTCATGGTTAATAAACCAAAAGCCTTCAACAGTAATTACTTCAAAGAGGGTTTAGGGAGGACATTTACAGCATGTATTTGAACAAGGGACATTAGAGAAGAGAAAGGACATGATAGTAGAGTGATGAGACACGCAAGAAAGGTTCCTTGCTAGACTTTAACCGGAGGCTTTAAGATGAAATGGTCAGCATATTAGAGGATAGGTTTACAGTTGGTCGATGTATTTTAATGTAATACTCACATGCCTGCATAAAAGGGTTTACTGTAATTGTTCCTCATGTCCATCATTTCTTTCACATCCCTTTCTTTAGTAATTTCAATGCACGTAAAGGGGAGAAATTCACATTTTTTATAATTAAAAAATATATATAATCAAAATGTGTCTTTAAGGAATTGAGCCAAATTATACAGCAGCAACTTGTGATAAACATCTTAATTAAAACAATTATAAAGGTAAAGGTATTCATTATGTACATTTGATTAGTTTGAAGGGTTGTGCACTGTTTGAATCCTCTTAAACTCTGCAGTTAATCCATATCCATATCTATTTTAAACTACCATAATACATTACAACCTGTCAATTCAAATCTTTAGTCAAGTTGTGTGTGTAAGTGAAGCCGGTGTTGTGGTCAGCTTCTGACTCTTGTCATTTCAAAGTCATCTAAGCATAGAAGTCAGATGTTGACATCTGATAGTCAGCGGCTGGCGCTCAGAGGCCCGGCATGTCACAATTTAATGAGGACTTTTACGAGTCACCTTGGAATCAGGTGATTCTGCAACATGTGGGCGGCTTTAATCAAATGCACAATGAATTTGTTGAAAGAAAATCCACAATGTCTACCTGAAAATGTGCTGTGCATTTGTATTGAAAATGAAAACGTGATGCCATGCAAGCTACTTGTTAGTCCAAACCTTATTGCTAGTTCTAAAACATTCCAAATCCAAAAGCAGCTGAACTTGATTTATAAATTCTTAATTCAACAGATATATTGTTAGACATATAAACCTCAGACTGGTTTGAATCTACAGTTATTAGTCATATTGCTCTATTCTCCATGCATTAACAAAAAGAGAGAATAATAAGAATGCTTATTTCTGGTTTAAAATATTGCTGCTTTTATTGTTAATGAAGAACATTAATTTATAGTGGTTTTCAAACTCAACTTTTTAATTGTTGTATAAAAGGAGAGAAAACAAATAGCTCTTCTGAAACGTGACTTAGCTTTGTTGTAATGGAGTTTGGAGGTTTAATGGCATGGTGCTACACATATCTCAAGTTTTGTCTGATAATTGTTTAGCCACAAAAAAAGGTTGTACATTGTAAATGTGTTGTTTTGTTAGAAATCAATGGAACCCTTTGTTGATGTTTTATTAAGTAATTACTTGTGCCAAGGTTGTTCAATTCAGTTTGGATGTCACTTTGTTAGCTTGTCCGTTTGTTTTTCTGAAATGAAGACAGCCTTGGCCTAGTTCTATTCTTTCCGAATGACCCTTGGTTGTTTTTTAAATGAATAACAAACCCAAATCCTTCAATCTCCTCAAGGAAAATGATCAACTATCAAGCTGAAAGAAAAATATTTAATGAACTAAAAAAGATGCAAAACACTCTTGAATGATGTAGAAGCCCTGCTGTGAAACCCAAGGAGCCTCTCCTAGAGATTCACATGTTAATCTGATTTTGTATCCCAGTGCTCTGATCCAGCATGTCATACTTGTTTGATTAAAGCCTTGACTCAGTGTTGTGTTATAGGGAAACAAACAGCGTGTGTCAGATAACGGCTCAAGGACATGGTTTGGTAACTGTTCCTGATGTCTGCTTCCCTGATTCAATCCTTCTGTTTCTCTTAACACTGTTTGTTTTTCTAACGATAGAAGAAAAACAACTGTCTTTAAATCTGTTGTTTATTCAAATGCCTAAATTTGACATTTATTGATGATAAGCTGACAAGGAACTCGAGCAGCTGGTGTGAATTATGACTCTTTTGTGTCACGAGCAAAGCAACTATTGAATTGCTTTCCCAACACTTTCATTGGCAGGGGGTAGAAAAGCTGCAAAGATTATTTGAAAAAGCACATCTGTTCTGAAAACATGACAATGTAGTGTTTATCTTTTTTCAGGCGTGGTTGCTCATCTCTGATTTAATCACTGGCATGTATGGATAAGTGATATGTCTTTTTTTGTTGTAAAATGCACTTGGAATATACACCATATTGGCACATTTTAACAGCAATACTACACCCCTTAAACCTAGATTTTTCCTTTTGCAGGTTCACAATAAGGGCCTATAATACAGGATTCTAAAAGACATAATTATACAGGTATCTGAAAAAGAGATGATGCAGGTAAATAGGGTCATAATGCTGACATGGCAACACAGCAAACCTGGAACGTTCAAGTGCCCTGAGGGCTGGTGCCAACTTAACCCCATTTGTAACCTAGCCAGGAGAGCATTGCACTCCTATAACATTGTCAGACTCACAATGGTCAAACACAAGAAATGATCTAAATGGAATCTATTTCTGGCTTATTTTGTCTGTGTAGATAGACAGGAAAAGGAGGCACAGTTACAAAAAAAGATTACAATTGATGCAACAGAACAAAACAATCTTCTTTTCTTCTTTGTTTTTTAAAGATAATCTTTAGGGCTTATTTTGCTTTTATTAGATTGTACCGCTGAACAGAGACAAAGAGGAGAGACAACATACAGCATGAGCCTCAGGTTGGATTTAAACCCAGTTTAATTTAGCAGGTTAGCTTAGCTTCAGTCATGCCTCTCTTAACTCTCTTCCTGGAGAGGAGATTCTGGTAGTGGCAGCAAATGCAGCCGTGAGTCTCTAGCCTCAAGCAAAGATATGTGATGGACTTAAGAGTTCTACTTAGTTTTTTTTCTCCTATCACATGTAAATAGACTGATGTTGCAGTTGAGGTCCCATTCTTTAAAACATCCTAGGAAACCTTTCAAGGTGGATGGATGGGTCAACAAATCACATGACTTTGACACACCCTCTTGCTTCCTGCTGACCAACAGTCAATGATTGGTTTGTAGGTATCCCAAGTAAAAGTTGTATGTTTTCCTGTCATTTGTAATTTAGTTAGGAGGAATTAGGAATAAATGATTAACTATTTACTGTCAGTGTGTTGACACCTTTATGGTGCAATATAACATTTACAGACAATATAGCAAATGAACTGAATAAATAAAGACGTAAAGAAGGCTACTGTGTTGTTTGGAGGAATTTCTTCCAGAGCAGCGTTAACTCTGTTAAAAAAGAACATCAATACAGTATCTGCAGTGTTATATGTTTTGGTGCTTTGAGCTGCCCTGTTCAGCTGCTGCAGACATTGATCATTTTAAAAAAACGAAGAAAAAAAACCCTTTAAAACCAAGCAGTGTCACCTCTGCTGCCGCAGACCTCAGTGCATCTCCACTGTGAAGAAATACCATCTGCCCTGCCAGTACAATAGCCATTAGGCAGTGAAACCACAGTTTAGCTGGTTCCCTGCCAGCATCCATTTTGTCAGCCTGAGCACACTCTACAAGGCTCACTGAGTGCAACAGAGTGCATCAAAAAATAATTAAACACTTTTTCCAGGGTGATGATGCAAGCAGTAATTAATTGCCTGTGCATTCAGTAATGTTCATTAATGTGACTGCCACAATAATAATGCCTTTTACCAAACTGTCTCATCTCTCATTATCTTGCTTTCCAAGGTTTCATGGTTATACAATCTGTTTGTGAAACAACTAGCATATCAATAAGCCCCAAAGCACCCACAAGCTAAGTGTAGTACTGTACAGCTACAACACTAATGTGTACACAGAGAGGGTATTAACATATAATTAAAGTTTAAAAAGTGCAAACGTAGTTCATCTGAATTTACCTGAACTGCTTATTTTTTGCTTCACTGCTCTAATCTCTTTTACTTTTTTCTAAAGCTGATGGCTCTCAGTTCTTCTTATCATCATCAACCACGGAGTGCGATGTCACATCCCTACTGAAGCAGCCTGATGTCAGGATGATGCAGCTTTGGTGTTTGAGTTGTGTGAGGGGTCTGTGAGACGATCCTGTAGTGTCTTAAACCTTTGATGCAAGTCATCCATGAAAGAAGTAGTTGAGCTGACTCTGGGTGTGTAGTACAGGATAAAAGACAATTAAGTTAAAATGGAATCCTTTACTTGATTTGTCCTTGTATGGAAACGCTTGTTTCCTTTACTGTTTTACTGGCAGGTCAAGAGATCAGGGTCTGCTCCAAAACAGCACTACTGAGGCACAATTGATTTGACTTGTGGTTGAGTTAAGTCATGATATATGCAACATTAGACTGTAGAGAAACCAAGCCTATAGTTCCACAGGTCATCCAAGGTCTTTAGAGGGAACATATGTTGGTGGGAAGAACTGCCACCAGGGCTGGTGCCTGTCAATTAAAAAACAAAGCAGACCTTTAACAATGCTGAAGATATTAATCTCTCATAAAGCTCAACATAAAATGTTTAATAAAAGACCTAGAAATTGTGCATTTGCTGTGGTTGATTAATACACATGTGGTGCTCTAGTTTAGTATTTGTGGCAGCAGGACAGTCTAATTAGGAATGAGTCAAATATATTATATGTAATGGTAATGGAGGAACATGTCTCCTGAGCTTTTCATATTTAAATAGCTTTTACCACGTGACACAGAAGGAAAAAACATATATCAGGCCTTATTACAGTACTTCATGCTTGTACATTCATTGTTGGATTGGGTTTTCACTTTGGGATTTGTTGAATAGGAACAAAACAGAGAATATTATCTGTCTCATTCTTGAGACTTTGTATCTTATAGTAAAAAACAAAGAATAACAACATGTTAATTTATCCAATTAGGCAACATTCTGTTATGATTGGCACCTACCATTACAACCAACAGTATGCTCAAAGTTCATAGCACACCTTTAAAACATAAGCTTTAATTACGTAATTTTTTAAAAAGTGCTTATTAACCAGTTTTTGTGCGTGAGTATTCACTTTGAAAGACTTGCAGGCAACAGAGAACTTTATCATTTCAGTTGCTCTACTCACTCCATAACTTTGGCTTCCCTTCTTCTCATGAGGTGGCACGATGGCAATCAAACTTAACAGCTGTCACACCTCCATCCAATTTCTAGTTTTTGCAGTCTGTTTACTCTGTTTCTCTGCCATATATGGAATATCCATGTCAATCCAGATCCTACCACCCCCTCCTGTCCTGCAGTAACCTCTTTCCGCCGTTCCAATCACCTGACATTCCCCACCCACACACTTACCTGCTCCTCATTCCCCAATAAGCCCTGCAGCTCATACACCAGCCCACAACACAGTCACTTCGTGCCTGATTGTGTAGTTTGTATCTGCTCCAGCTTTCCAGCGTTATTGCTGATCCTGCCTGCATGAACACCGTAAGCCGCCGCCATGAGACCCAGGGTCTGCATGATAGTCAAAGCTGTCACTGTTGCCCCCTGTCGCAGTCTGCAAACTGCCCGAAGCAAGGATGCCTGTCTGCTCTCTGACAGGGTGGCGCGTAGCCTCCCTGCATCGAGCACCACTCCCAAATACAGCGCCTGTTGGTGAGGTATGGGGGTGCTTTTCTTCCAATTGATCACAAAACCCAACTTGGTTAGGTGTAGGATCAACTGGGCTGTATAAAACATTGCCCGTTCCCTGGACCTGGCCATAACTATGAGGTCGTCCAGATAAAAGAAAACTCCCATGCCACGGCCGCGCAGCGGCTGGAGCGCTGTGGCCACACATTTCCCGAACGTGCGTGGGGACAGGGAGTAGCCGAACGGTAGCCTGTTGTACCACCTGGAAGGCAAAACGCAAATACTTTCTGTGTTTCGGCGCAATCTCGACATGAAAGTAAGCGTCCCTCATTTCGATGGTTGTAAACCAATTGCCTGGCTGCACCAGTCCCAGTAACTGTTTTATAGTTAACATCCGGAATGTTCTGCGTGCAATGTGGAGATTCTGACTGTGAAGATCCAGAATGGGCTTGAATTCGCCTGTCTTTTTGGGAACCAGGAAGTACAGGGAATAATGCCCCCGCTCTCTGTCTTGCGTGCACACAGCAGACCCTGTCTGCCGACTCTCTACTGAGGTCCGTGGTAGCGCGCTCTCCGCCATGATGCTTTCACCCAAACAGTGAAATGCATCAAGCGGAGCTTTTACACTCAGCGTTAAATGTTTCCTAACCCTGCTACGCCGGCCATAATGTCCCTGTACCCGCATAGCGCGGTTTATCACTCTCACCCGCGCATGCACACTAGCTGCCTCCTTTACTGGAGTTACAACTGGGCAGCGAGTGGGGAAACTGTACGGTCAACATTACGTGGCTGTGTGGGTGTGTGGAAAGAAAAGACACTCAGACTGGAATACAAGTGATCTTTTCTGGGGGCCGGAGCGGGAGCCCGCCGGGTTCGGTCAGTCTGCCCTTGTGAGGGCGCGTCAGGAGCTCTAGGGGCTCTTTACCGGTGCCTCTCAGGTAGGCCCGCCCCGGGGACGGCTACGTCTAGAAAGTCTCAGTGGATGAATGCTTGCATAATAGGATTGAGGGGAAGTACCCATAGAGTCCAGTAGAGGGCGGAGCCTGTGAGAGATATAACACATGTTATACCAAGAGATTACAAAGGTCCATTTGTTTTCCATAGACTTTTGTTTAAAAATAATAATGAGAAAATAATCAAAGACATTGCAATGAAAGAGAACTACTTAAAGTTCATGGCTGAAATGGTAACTGTAGCACATTGTAGGAGAATAGAAAAATAACTCAAACTGAAAAAGTGTTGATTCTGTTGCTAACACTGCAGCATCTATACTACCCATTTAACAGACTTTTTATTTCAGATGACAAGGGCACTGACTTTCAGTTGTTCTTGTCTAAGTCTTAATATGAAATGCTTATCTATGTCTGTCAAGTGCATTCGTTCTCAACATGTTTGCCATGTCTTTGCATAACAATTGAGATCACTTAAGTAATCAGTATGATAGCAAAGTGGAATGACCTTAAAAACAAGAGGTTTTTATTGCGTGTAGAATGTTTCCTCAGATCTATGGCTAAGCACCACAGCCGTCACTGACAAAGTATCATGTTGGTCATCATCATTATCAAGGGAATAAGGCATGTCTGCTCTGAGGAATCTGTTTAGGTATAAAAGGACCCCAGAACGTTGCATGAAAAATTCATGAGCCTGCTAAGTGTCCTGATGTCCAAATCTGTATATTTTTTACCCCGTGATTATCTCCCATATAAATGCTTAATTTATAAATAACTACTCACTTCTAAATAGTATTCTCTGGATGATCTCTACAGTGTTACAAATAAATGATGATTATTGTTTGCAACTTGATTATCTTTGTCCCTTTCCCCATCAGTAACTATTGGTAATATAACTTTAATCTCCAGGGTAACTGCAGAGATCTACAAATATGGCTTAAAAGAAGTCAAATTGGCAATGACACACGTTAAAACTGAAATTGTTAGCCAACCCATTTTACCTCCAAGTACAGTAGTTTATGTAATCCGTCTACTGTTGTTTACTCTTGTTACCAACCTGCCAGATCCGTTGACCTTTCTCTTCTTGCCCAGTCAGACATTATTGTAGAGATTTGCCCCTGCCTCAGCGTTCACTTTTCAAAGTTATTATAACCAAAAGAAACAGGAGATTATTGCTGCTCACATCGCATCTCTTTTCTCGTGTCCTTCTGTGCAAAAGGTATCTGTGATCCATGTCTATGGTATTTGTATTCATGGTACAAACAAGCTATTGTGTGTCAGTACTACCAGTGTATGGAGGCACCTGGGAGTAGCTTGACCAATCAATCTTCACCAATCAATATTCTTCATGAATGTTAAAGGGGCCCTATTATGCTTTTTGGAGTTCAAGTCAAAACAATTCAAGTCAAAACAAACTGTGCCATGGCTGGAATAATGATCCCAGCAGTGTGTGAGCAGGAAGCCGCTGAGAGGCTCACAGAGGCCACAAATAACTTCAGCAAAGCTCAACTTGTAGAGGTTATCAAACACTAGGAGTCCAAATATGAACTGCTGGACAAGTACGCAATGGACCTGGCAGTGAAAAACAAGCACTGGGAGGTGAGTTGGCCTTATCACCAGAAGATGGTGATTACCAGGATCGAGCAGAGGGAAGCTGTAATCAAGGGCAGACATCCGTCACATCGACAACAACAACAATGGCCGATTGTATTGAAGCGCTGTTCGCTTTGGTTATGCTATGCTATTGTTGTGTACAAACTGGATAAAACGCAGGCATTTTGTTGTTGTTCAGGAGGTTGATCCCGCCCATGCCCCTGCCCCCGCCTTGACGTAAGAGAGACGTAAGCGACGCCGCCTCATAGCTCCGGAATCTTGCTTCTAGACCGACAATTTTTTGGAGCTGGAAAAGAACCGGATTCCGGAGCTAAGAGGCGGCGCCGCTGCGGTGTGAAGAGGAAAAAACGGTACTTTTCAGGCTCTAGCTCCGAGCCGGCCCTGAAAACGCGTTGGTGTGAAAGGGGCATGAGTGTCCACAAACTGGCAAGAAAAATACAATGCACTGAAGGAGGAATCTTCAAATAGCCTGGAAGAGAAAAAGCTCTGTCCAGACACAAAAATGGCGACAAACGTTGAAAGCGTTGAGAAAGATAATACGTCCCTGGCAGAGAAGATCAGAAAAGAAACGGCAGAGAAGAGAGAGGGCTGGGCTTCTCTAAGCAAACTGATCAAGGAGAAATTCCAGAAGATTGAGGACAATAAGTCATATCTGGAGGAAATGTCCACAAAGGACCTTGCTGAGAAGCAAGAAATCCTGGAGGAGGACGTCAATGGGTCCATTTGGGTATGGGCACGTCACTGTACCCAGGAAGAAAACAATGGAAAAAGAGAAATCTCCAATGAGGCGTTCTGGGGCAGCGCAGGTCTTTTCTGTGTTAGAGTTTTACTCGCTACAGGGTGTACTTTGAGGGTTTGTGACTTTGCAGACCGTTTACATGCATAAAAGCCTTCATAACACACAAGGGGACAGGTAATAACCGGAAAAGCATGACATGGGATCTTTAATGCTACGATGTATGTGATGTCACATAGTAATATGGCTACGGCTCTGAGTCCGCACGAGTCTGCTCTGCTGTGTTTTGCACAGTGAGTCAGGATTTGCGAATCTGAGTCTGTTGTTGACTCGTGCATGACGACGAGTCTGCTGGATCTCTGGATCTGCTGCTATATGGTTACGGCTCTGAGTCCGCACGAGTCTGCTGTGTGTTGCACAGCGAGTCAGGATTTGCGAATCTGAGTCTGTGAAGTTCCGCTGACTAACTCGTAGGCTACTGGTCTCTCTCGATCATTGACCTGGATTCACGGATCCCGCGATTTTGATTAAGTCCATTATGTTTCCAGCTCTAAATGAAGTTTCAGTGTAGACTTCTAACAAAATTGTCATGTTGTGCAACAGTCTCCTGCGTGTAATAGCTGCATTTCCAATAAGGATCTTACTTGGCAAAACGTTTATTTTGAACATAGCACACAAAAAGAAACAAACAATGACAAATGATAGAAAATTGCAAAACAGTTAGAATATATAAAATGTCTTAATTATACAATTATTATTATTAAACATATAATTATATCTAATCATATGCCCCCCATATTTTCTCATGGACTGCGTAATCATTGCAATACTGGTGTTTGTATGTGATAAATGTGTGTAAAGTGGTGTCTTTTGCTTTAATAAAACATATTGATCACAAAAAAAAGGTCAATTTGCGATTTAGCGAATCTGAGTCTGCTGTTGAATCGTGCATGATGACGAGTCTGCTGGATCACTGGATCTGCTGCTATACGGTTACAGCTCTGAGTCCGCACGAGTCTGCTATGTTTTGCATAGTGAGTCAGGATTTGCGAATCTGCGAATCTGCGAGTCTGCTGTTGACTCGTGCATAATATAGCCGCGGGAGCCGGGTGCTGGAGGAGGGGCTATGCTCGTGCACATGACGAGTATGGATCTCTGGATCTGCTATGCTATTACGGTTAGGAGCCGTCGGCTCCTCTGAGTCCCCACGAGTCTGCAGGAAGTTTCACTGATCCGCGTCCCCTCCCCTGAGCCAAACGATAACTTCTGGCAGCTATCCTACTTGCTAAAGGGTAGGCAGATGGACTGGGGTACGTTGTAATGTGATTTTACATGTTATAAAGAGAGTAGCGAGTGACGCAATTTATAGTTTTAATTTGTACGTCACACCAATTGTGGGACTCAAAGGACTCGGGTTAATGGAGAGGGGAGACTCGTCACTACCAGCTCATTTCTAGGATCCGGGTTAATGATCCGGATGAATCAGGGCTCGCCCATCTCTAATGCCATGAGCTGATTATCGAGCCTTCATTGTAACAGTCGCGGGTACACTGTGTATGTGCGTGTGAGGAGTGTTGCAGTAGAACATTCCACTGTAGCGCCCGGTACCTTGATGGAAAACCCTACATGTTTGAGCACCTTCTATGAAACATCAAGCTACCTGACAGCACCCCCAAAAGAAAATCTCTGGCGTCGACACTGGCCACGGCACATGACGGGTGTGTGCCCTCCCATGAAAATCATATGCCCTCTCTGTAGATTTGTTCTGGCGCCGGGTCTGCGCTGGCATGCATTAAAATGTCGATGTTCCGTTCGAAACAGTGAATACAAGAAGTAAATAACACTTGCTAGATAAAAAGCATTAATTATTAACTCAGGTGGTATGCTGACTTGTTTTACGATGATTTGAAGTAGTTCAGAAGCAAGCACATGTACAGCTGCTGAAGAATCGCTGGAAAGGGGAACTGGAAGTCTCAAACCGCGGTATTCTTGTTTGAGGGCGTGTCATGACCGTGGCGTTGACAAAAGCATTTTTATGAAGTTTTACAAAACTTATTTATTGAAAGTTAAAAAAATGTGACTATTAATTTATAAATTAACGAGTTCTTAAAACATGTTCTCATTCTTACTTAATTGTTACTTATTTAAATGCACATTGAAATTATTTTTATTTAAGGCAAGTAAATTACATTAGAAAATTGAGTTTTATTGACTTCACCACCGGAACCATTTTTACAGTGTAGGTTTGCAATCATGAATTTGATCATCAGCTGAATCACCGCCCTAATAGCCATTGCTATATACGGCTTCCTGTTCTGCTCCATTTGTGGGCAAGTGTCATTGTTTCAAAGTCACCTTAGAGTAAGAGGAGAAAGAGTTGTGGTGTTAAGGGACCAGAAAAAATAGAATATGTATCTTAGCTGGTCTATGACTTCAATGTTCCAGGGGGATGTTACAGTCACAGAGATGAATGAGAGAATATGTTCAATAATAGATGCTTGTACAATGTTATTTTGGGACGATTTCATAATCCAAATTCATTCAATTTAAAGGTCCCATGTCATGGTCATTTCTACTGATCATAATTCCATTGTTGAGGTCTACTAGAATAAATGTACATTGTTTAATATTCCAAAATCACATTGGTTTTTCTCATACAGCATCTCTGTATAGTATGTGTATTCACTCTCTGTCCTAAACGCCTTGTTGGAGCTCCTGCCCCCCCCTCCCTATGAGTCCACTGTGCTCTGATGTGTGTTTATGTGTTACAATGGCGTTTGTTAGCAACCAGACAATGACACCAGTAATGACAAACAGATGAGAATGCTGCTTGGGGTCTGGGTGCCGTGTTGGCGGGACATTGAGGGGCTCGCTGCTCCGCCCTTTGAGACTCGAGGAGCCGACAGTGTGAGCTGTATTACTGGTGTGAGTTCCTGGTTCCTGCGTGGGGTCTGCGAGACAGCGAGACAAGGCGAAACTCAGCCTGAACTCAGCCTGAGCACACACACGTGACGTGAGTGTGTGGCAAACTGTGAGTGGAGATCCACGCAGCTGCGGCTGAGAAAAGATAAGGCTGAGTGTGCCGGCGAAACTCCGCGGAGTATCGCGGCTGAAAAAAGATAATGCTGAGTGAGTGTGTGTGAGGAGCTCCACGGATTGGTCCATTTGGGTATGGTCATGTCACTCTTTAATACCTGCTTCCTCTGACAAAATGACCATCAGTGTCGAAGAGGTCAGAAAAACATTTCAGTACACCAACACCAAGAAAGCGGCTGGGCTAGATGGGTGCAGCGGTTTCCTGCTGAAAAACGTTGCTACTGAGCTGGCTCCAGTGTGGCAACCCATCTTTCAGGCTTCTATTGACATGCACACCATCCCTTTGTCATGGAAAAATTCACATATCAAACCGCTGCCAAAAATTCCATGCCCAAAAGAACATAAGGACTACAGACCAATAGCCCTCACATCAGTGATTATGAAATCACTAGAAAGAATTCTGCTCCGATTTCTTATCAGTACAACACAAGACAAACTTGATCCATACCAATTTGCCTATAAACAAGGGTGCGGTACGGAAGACGCTGTGGCCACTTTGGTTCACATCATCACTAAACATTTAGATAAACGCAACACCTATGCAAGAGCCCTCTTCCTAGACTTCTCATCAGCATTCAACACAATACAAGCAGACATCTTGGTGTCAAAAATGGCCAAAATGGAAGTAAATCCATACCTGATTTACTGGTATGCTACTTTCCTCACTAGTAGAGAGCAACTTGTGAAGGTTAACAAAACCCTGTCATCTGCCATCACAACCAATGTAGGTGCCCCCCAGGGCTGCGTGAGTTCAGCTGTACTCTCTACACTGATGATTGTCGTACCAACACACCAAATCAATTCATCATTAAGTACTCCGATGATACTGCAATAATATCTCTGCTCAGTAACACAGACGACCCTGAGCTGCACCAACTGGTAAATCAGGTGGTCGAGTGGACTGATAGCAATGCTCTTGAGATCAACACCAAGAAAACTGAGGAAATCATTTTTGGCTCACCATCTGACTCCCATAAAGTCCCCATTGTCATCCATACAGATGAAATCAAGCAGCGAGTTTCATACAAATACTTGGGTGTAATGATTGACCATCTGCTGTCATGGAAGGATCACATTGAATATCTGTGCAAAAGGACAAAACAAAGAATTTATTTTCTCTGCCGTCTTAGGTCTTTTGGGGCGAGCAGAGAAATTCTTCTGTTGTTCTTTACATCTGTGATCATGTCCATTCTACAGTACTGCAATACTACCTGGTACAAATGTTTGTCAGCAGATTTAAAATCAAATCTGCTCAAAGATTGTTGGTTAACCCTTTCAGAGACTCTATGACTCAGCCTATCATAACAACCTAGTGAGGCTGTCCAACAACATCATCTCTGACCCAAACCATGTTCTGAACAGTGAATATGAACTGCTACTATCTAATCGGAGATACAGGGTCCCACGATTCAATAAGGTCAGACTGAAGCACTGATTTGTGCATCAGTCAATCCTCTCAGTAAATACAGAGCTGAATCCCAGATCAAATGCACGCTGAAGGCTCTTTGAGCATGTTTTCTCTCACTGATTGTGCTGTTATGTTATGTAAATGTTTGTTGTTTGTGTTTCATGTATTTGTGTCTGGATATTTGTCTGTTGATGTTGGACATGGAGCTGCTGTGACGCAAGTCAAATTTCAGACTTGATCTGACAAATTAAGTAATATTGTATCGTATATCGTATAGAAAATGGAAAAAGAAAAATATCCAACGAGGCGTTCTGGGGCAGCAGAGACAGGTCTTATGTGTTAGAGTTTTACTCGCTATAGGGTGTACTTTACTGTACCGTTTACATGCAGAAAAAGCTACATAACACAAGGGGACGGGTAATAACCGGAAAAGCATGACATGGGACCTTTAAGACTTGTAATTCTGAAATAAATTCACTATTTTGGGTCTTACAACCAATCATACAATCTCCTCTTTTACATTTTAAAAGACAGAAAAAATGTATCACCTTATCCTTTTCACTTTCTCTACTTTTTTGAAAAGGCTGGAGAAAAAAAAAAAGTATGTCCCAATACAGAGAACAGGACAATCACTATTAAAACACACGGGATAGGTTTAAATGTTTTTCCCCTGATCTTTTGGATTTAAAAAAAATAATGTTAACCATAATGTATCTATTGTACTGCATTCTTATTTGTTTACCTTTTAATGTCAATTCCTTTTGATAAAGGAAAATGACTTCTTGGTTTTTACTGTAAAAACAGCGTTTTTGTGTAAAGTCAACCTAATCTGCTCAAGTTGGTCTCCAACCATTGATTTATAAAGTTTGAATAAAAAAATAAAAATCAATTATACATAAACATTTCTTTGGTCTGATTGCTGTAGTATTTTGTACATCATTTAAAGGTGGGGTAGGTAAGTTTGAGAAACCGGCTCGAGATCGCTAGAATTTGAAAATACACAACCGGAGAAAATCTGCCACTTCCTTATAGAGCCCCTCCTCCAACACACACGAACGTGCACATGACCAATGAGGGCACGAGATAAGTTTGTGCACAGATGGAAGGCTGACAGGCAGGTAGGCCATCCAGTTATTTTAGCCGGGCCGGCTAAAATGATTGGTTGTACTTTTTACAGTATTACGGCTTCCACAGATAACATTTTTTTATGGATTTTTTGTCAAAGCACTTAAGATATTCATTGCTATCGGGATGTTAAGAGCATTCCATGGAATATAACAAAAAGTGTATCTCGAGCCGGTTTCTCAAACTTACCTACCCCACCTTTAACCTGGTCTTTGGTAGATATTTTAAATTATTTTTTTAAGTAGATACAGCAAAAGCTAAAATTACATACATTTCTTGGAACAAAACAACTTGAATTTGGTCAAAAGAAATGTAAAGCTTTATGAGGGATCATTATATACAGTATTTCCACTCCTTGCATGTTAAGATATGAGCAACAGCAAAAATAGGGATGGTAAATTAAATTCATATATTTGTTCTTTTTAAAATCTCTGCCAGAAATTGTCTTTATGCAAATGTCGTTAGGCAGCACAAGGGGGTCGGTTCACTCCCTGCCAGGAAGAGGGCAATAAATGGTGACATAAGATTGAAAACGATTGTTATTCTAGAAATGTGTCAGACTAAGCTATAGATTCAAGTAGGCCTGGCCCTGAATATGTATTAATTAATTCATATTAAAATATTCTAATAATAGTTTCAAGTAGGTATTTGGACATGCAAGTATTCAGATTAAGTGTAACCTTATCTAATGTGGGACAGCAATATTTATAATTAGCTTTTCCCTCCGTGTACTGAGGTCCTTGTGCTGCTTGACAACGTGGTACACATCCTCTGATGACTGGACCTGGCATGCTGCTACACTGAACACACATTTTCACATTTGACACGGTTCTGATGGTCTTCACTGTAGCCAATATATTGTTATCGTAAGTTATGCTTCAGTTAGGTGACTTAAAGGGGACCTATCATGCAAAATGCACTTTTATACATAAATATATGTCCCCAGTGTGTGAGAGAACTCACAAAGTGTCAGAAAACAAAACCCTCTCTCTTTTCCTCCGTACCCAAATCTCTAAAAATGGGGGTACAACGGGGCTGATCCAGATTTGCGTCCGATATGATGTAATATCGGAAATGTGGACCCACTGCCATATCAGAAACGTTGCTATCAGAAACAATGCCTGACTGTTTTGGACGTAATATGGTCTTTGTTTACATTAGCAAGCATTGCTAACACTCAGAGCTAACTGTACTGGAGAGAGTATGTGTAAAAAAGCAGGAAATAAAAAAAGGAACTCACCTTGTGGTAAACCCGCAAGAGAAAAAGCATTTGCGCTTTATAAATGTAATGTATTATTATTATTATTATTAGTATTATTATTATTTGAGCTCCATACTTCAGAAATAATCCTTGATGTAGTTTGGAATATGATATGGCGTTTAATCACGGCAGCATTTAACTGTACCACGGTAGAATTCTGAGCAGGCACAAGCTCCCCCCCTTTTTTTTCAAGCTAAGGCTCTTTCGGCTCCCAAACGGCTTTTCATGTTACCACAGTTTACCACGGAGCCTCAGTTTCGCCGCTGCTCCACCAGCACCCCCCCGTTCATCGCGTCCAAATCGCGCACGTTCGGTGTTGTCCTGTAGCAGGCATCGCCGATGTCGGGGAAACGATCTTCAATACTCCAAAAATAATCACACCAGACTCCTTTGCCCCTCCAACAGAGGGATGTCCTTGTCCTTTTTCCTTTTCGTCATTTCAAGCGATAAAAACTCTCGATCTTCTCTTGAATTATAATTTTTTAGCTGAGCTGAATAAGGCGTTCTGAACAAATGACGGCAAGACGCCCCCTTGGCGGAAACGCTGATTGTAACCTTCACACATTGATAAAATATCTCCGTGTTTTTGTTCTGATTGTTCTTAGCTCCACGATAACCTACTGGAGTGATATAATGGTGTACTTAAAAGAGTAGAAGAGGGTAGTTCAGGTTTAAACCAAAACAGCAGCTGTAAATGCAGTTATTAACATCTTGTAACACCATCATACACTTGAGGACAGTCCTCAAGAACTATAAATAATTTTTTTGTATACACTAACTCCATGATACTGCAGTGAGTCCTCCATCTTCTTGTTGTAAAGGAGAACTGGGTAATGCACTCTCAAAAATCCCTTGTATGGCACACTTAAGGAAAAAATCTATAATTTCAGTGTTTTCGCTGGCCTAATGCCTTTCTGTTTCCTAATTTTACTTCGCTGCCACTGTCTGCTCTACATACCGTGCACTTACTGCATGCCTGTCTATCCTGAAAGAGAGATTTCTTAAAATCTAGCCATTTTTAAAAATATATAAATATATTGTGGCATTTCTCCTTAACTAAATCCCATGCCTAAGTAAAGATGATTTATGTTGCAAGGATGGAAAATGTGTCCTTTTTCCAATTTCATGGAATTGTCTTGACTTGATGTTAGTCTGATGACACAGACAGAAACAATGTTTTCTGCTATAAAGTACCCATGTGGCCTGTTTGATTTAATGCAGGGTTGTACACAACTTGTTGCAGGCTACTGACCTTTGACAAATTAGATATATGGAATGTTGCTAAAATAAATCTCCACCAGTCTTTGATGATATCAACAATGATTGAGGCAAACACTATCAGTGATGAGGGAAACCTGTAAGCCCCTCTCTAGCTATAATGCTAAGCAAGTCACACATCAAGGAAAACATCTCATCAAACATTTATGATATCAGCTCCGTAGCAAATCCATTTGAATATGCTGAGGCCCGGGCATAATTACAACCCCTGATGATAAATAATCTCTTCAGCAAAGTTAGAGGGACACATTTCAGGCATTATGTTTCTCTCAGCAAATACATGTGACGGGGTAATTAATAGCAGCATGAAAATCATAACACAATTGCTTAGTTAATAAACCGTCTCACCAGGGTGGGTTCCAGCAAGCAAACTATATTTTTGTAAATTTGATGCTGTAAACCCAATGCCTTCACTCTGTGTGTTTAATCTAATAATATTGAACAACAGGTAGCAGAAGATAAAATATGTAATGAAATCAAATGTATTGTGTGCCGACAGAGATAATTGTTGCCTGGTTGGAGCTGCTGGAGCGAAGGGGATTGAGATATTTAAGAGATAAATAAAAGATAAAAACAGCTAATTTATATTATTTGTCTATACCTGATTGCCAGCATTTGACACTGCTGGTTATTTTAGTTATTTAGTTCTTTTTAATAAGCAATTTAAAGTTAGTTATACATAAATACTTACTTTCAAACGGTCTTAAGGCCATCAGCGAATTGAGTCATAACTATTCAGTAAGTCTTCTTTGTAAATGTCAGTATTTCATTATAACCTACATGGTCCAGATGCTTTGCAGCTTTTTTACCAAAGGTCGAAGATCAAATAGGACATTAGGTATTTTGCACTTCCTGGTAAACCAAAAGTTATTATTTTTTAAATGTTTTGTAAGATCTTTAAATATTTCACCAAACCTTAAAGGGGACCTATCATGCAAAATGCACTTTTGTACGTCGTTTATACATGAATATGTGTCCCCGGTGTTCCAGGGAACTCGCCAAGTGTCAGAAAACACAACCCTCTCTATTTTCCTGCATACAAAACTCTTTTTTTTAAATATTGCACAAACACAATAATGAGCAATGTTAAAAAATAAAAAGAATTGCAAACTTAAACTTGAGAAAATATACTACTGTGTTAAAATTAACTCGAGGGTACTTAATCTCTGGATGTCTGCCCTCATCACGTGTGATACCTCGCAAATATCTTTATACTGTATATATATTAAACCTAGAAAAAAAGCCTCAAAGTAGTCTCGAATTTGTCAAGGCTTTCTTTTTCAAGTGCTCAAGGGTCAAGCGAGGCAAATAGAGACTTTAATTTAGTTGCAGTTGGATGCCAAATGATAATGAAACCACAAACAGCAACTGTGTCCATGCATAAGTTAGAGTTAACAAAGTTCCTCTATGATAACCAAGTTCTTGTGTTTGCTTCTATCGGGCCCGCAGACCAAATAGTTGTGATAGACAGACAAACACTAGGCTGGACCTCTGTGAGTCCAGAGGGTGACAGGCAGTCCTCCTGCATCATTAACCCAGTTTGTTGTGAGGACTTGCTGCCATTCTCAGGTTGTGTTTTTGGCACGCTGTGTTATCAGTAGTGATGGGGAGACTGATTGCAGCTACACAAGGGGGAGGAAATTTCCACAGCCCATCTATCACAGCTTCAGATAAACAGATGGAAGACTGTCTGCAGTAAGAGCTGCCTCGCAGGCTGTCCATTAAAGCTGAGGATTCCAGGGATCAGGCAGAAAAGTTAAAGATGCACTCCAGGCAAGATGATTTTTAATGTAAGAGAGCCTTTATCAGTCGGCACAAAGGACAGCCCCCTTCATTATCAATCCAGATGTCATAGATTACCCAGTTTCCACATTTAACGTATCAGAATTCTCTTGGTTCTCCTCAGGAGCTGGCAATTGTGGATTTAAGGGACCAAGTAATTGATTATAAACGTAATCTTTATATATTTAACATAGCATGCCATGCATATATACACCATTATACACTTTGTGTATCACATAGGAAGGCTTAATCCCCCTTCAAAAAGAAGCAAAAGTAAAAAAATCGAAAACACTCCAGGTTCTATGATGCAACCACATGTGAAAGAGTGGTAAGACAGCTTTTAAAATAGTACATGATAACTCTCTTTGATTTAACACTAGACTTTGAGGTAATGTTAATCCTCAGTATTTTCTCTATAATCTCTTGATTAATTAGCAGTATATGTCACGGATGGATTAAGTGTTCCTGATGTGGTTGCTTTGTGAATTTTACACCTATTTCGACATTGCATTGAGCCTTTGACAGTCCAGGGGCCTCATTTATAAAGGGATATACGCAAAAAAAATGGCGTACGCCAGTTTCTACGCAATGTTTGCGATTTATACAATTCTAACTTGGCGGGAAAATGTGCGGTCCTCCACGCAAACTCTAACCCATGCGTACGCACTAAGCACACAAACGGGAGAGACGAGAAACTGCGACACCGTTGGCAGAAGGAAGAATGGAGAGAAATATGTGGAAATAATACCATAAATAAAATGTTACCTCTCATTTATCAAATATGAAGAATTCATTTTCAAACATTGATTAAAGCCAATCTTAAAATGATTAAACAAACGCCTGTTTGAGACTCCTCAGTGCACACAAAAACATAACTTGGAGAAATAAATAAATACGGATATGTTATTTAAAACCACCTCGAATATGTTGTGTTAATGTTATGAAATGTTTTCTCATAAATGATGCGGTAAGCAGGAGGACAGAATTACGTCTAAACTGACGCCGTTTTGCATTTCTATAGGTTGTAGATACGAGCATGGTTTTATATACTATCACGTTTAATCGTATTTTATGCCGTTTGCCAAGACTTGATAAGTC
The DNA here is from genome assembly GCA_943590975.1 of Lindbergichthys nudifrons. Classification (NCBI taxonomy): domain Eukaryota; kingdom Metazoa; phylum Chordata; class Actinopteri; order Perciformes; family Nototheniidae; genus Lindbergichthys; species Lindbergichthys nudifrons. The sequence goes on along the minus strand of CALSBW010027773.1, from coordinate 1,459,907 downwards.
GCTCGTAAAACACAGGAGGTATGGAAACTAAGAACCCCATATGTGGTAAATTGTACAGCTAATATAACACAACACATTAGTTGTATTTCCTTTAACTGGTGGATTATGGATATATAGTTGCCTTCCCACATGAATCCTACGCAAGGCGTTATAAATGAGGCCCCAGAGCTGTACCATTACATATATATTGGAGGATTCTATAACTCAAATGTTATGTCCAGAGCCTTCACGGAAATTAGTGTGTCCCCTTACAAGGAATGTTAAAGTGTGGGTGGTTGAGTACAAAGTGCATACTTTATTGCAGAAGACTTGTCAGTGTCCCTGAATATTGCTATCTTGTTGAAAGGGCACATATATTGCACACAGGAAGAATCCCTGATGATGTCCTCATCTTGGGTATTAGACTAAACATAAAAAAACACTGCTTACAAAAATGAAGTCTTGGTTGCCCTTGAGTTTTATTGTGGAAAATGTTGGAGCTTTACCCACACAGTACTGTGAACTAGAGGTCAACATTTGTTTTCTGCCTCTGTGCTTTGGTATTAACTGTTCTATTTTAGAAATCATCCCATTGTGAGTCAATCAACTTGAATTTTCTTCAAAAGTAACAAGTGAATTAATTGCTTCATCATACTTTAACCATGACAACAATAATTATCCTATCCTATCCTGTTAAGCATGGTTGCCATGCACAGAGATTTTGCAAAGATTTAGAAATATAATCCAGGGTTAAAATATAGATCATTTTAAAGTCATGTAATATTAAGCAGAATAAAATCAAAGTGCATTGATTCAATTCCAATTTACTGTGCTGCCTTTGCCAGTTTGATTAAGGCTGGTGTAAACTCCATCAATCCAGTAGAGGAGGAGGATACTCTTATCAACATATGAGTGGACAAACATGCTTTATGCAAATTTTTGTTTATTATCATTGGAACAATGACAAATATTCTCCTGAATACACATGTCAACACAACAACCTCTGAACAATGACAAATATTACAACATATACAACAACCTGGAACCTCTCTCTCTCTCTTACACTCTCAAACTTTCAAGCGGGGTCTGCCGCAAGCGAGCGGCAAGAGCGGGGCTGTCAGCATCAGCTGTGTGCTTGGCTTGCTGTTTAAAACACCTTTTTTTGTATCAATATCTCTCGCTAGAATCTCCCACCATCCAACTAACAACAACAACAACAACAACAACAACAACAACAACAACAACGTCAAGCCTTTGGGCTCTGAAACTACGGGGCAGGCCGAGGACAAATACACATGCGTTAATCGCACGTTAAAATAATTAGTGGCGTTACATTTTTATTAACACGTTAACTTGACAGCCCTAATTTAGACGTTTAATTTGGTTGTCTGGTTTGATTTACTTAGGTGGGGTCTTGCAGCTTTTAACCAATCAAATCACCTTTAAGACTTCCTCTTCATTTTCTTGTTTTGTCTGTCAAAAAGCCAATGTGAACAAAACCCGACAAGATCTAAAAATGCAACAGTGCATTTCAATTTATTTTGTGGTCAGAACTCGTTAAACTGAACTCAAACATGTGCGTGAAAATAGATGACTTGTGATGGTCTACTTGATAGATCATGATAGAATGGTTTGCTATATTTGGGGTTAAAACCCTATATGCAGTATAAGGTTTCAAATTCCCCTAAACAAGTTCAGTCAGACAACTCAAATGTTAGCATCTAGATCCCTTCTTGCAGATATGATTAAATCAGATATTGTGAGTGATGATTAAAGATGATGTAACATTTAAAGAAATCTTAACATTTTAAGAAGAAGCATCTCTCAATAAGGCAGTTCAGCATACACCTACACACACTGACACAGTCCAACTTGTTCTCGATCACTGTATCTGGAACTGATTGTTACAGTGGCCGTGGTAATTACGCCCTGCAAGATTGCAGATTGGGGACCTAGCTCTCTGATTGAATACCGGCAAAACGAGAGGGAGGACAGTTTGGTAAGACAAAAATAAGCACACATAGCACATACTGACTTTGAAACAACTGGCCCTGGAACTTCAACAGCCAAGGCTGATGAGAGTGTGCGTGCGTGTGTGTGTGTGTGTGTGTGTGTGTGTGTGTGTGTGTGTGTGTGTG
>CALSBW010027773.1:1440273-1457780 GCA_943590975.1 Lindbergichthys nudifrons | reverse complement strand
GTGTGTGTGTGTGTGTGTGTGTGTGTGTGTGTGTGTGTGTGTGTGTGGGCATGAAGGGATGATTCATGAAACCAGCCTGTGACTCACCTTAAAACAGCAGCCCAAAATGACAGGGTATTGCAGTTAGGACAATAACAACTTATCCAGCTTCAAATTACACAAGATATCCCACATTGGCATCTGTTCATTTTCTTCATGCTACAATTCTTATAGGGGACCTTCTTGTCTGAATCACCCCCATCCATCCTGTCTTTTTGGCTTGCTCGCCTAATTATGTTTTGTTTTCAAGCCTTAATCTTTGCCTCTGCAACTTTGAGATTTATTTTCGCAATTGTGTGCGTTTATCAGAAACTCACTGCATGATAAGGTAATGCCACTTAGCATTCTAAAAGGATCAAGCTTCAACCTGCGAGTCAATCTGTCATTAAATCACCAGCAGCACCCTCTCTACTGCACGCAATGTGAGGACATCAATAAGCCATCTCCAGCAGCATCAGGTTAGGCTGCTAAATTGATCATTGTTATCCTGATGGCCATGTGCCATTAGCACTTTAAGACTGGATCTATGGAATGGAAGTCGTTTTCAGATAAGGTAGGCCTGAGGTGTCCGTTCCTCCTACTTTCGCAGATGTTTGAGGCATTATGTGATTACGTTTACAGTGTAAATCCTCCCTTATCTGTCTTAAATCTTCCTAAACTAATCACCCACCTGTTTACGTTTCAGCCGTAAACAAGGATGATCCAAGGGCTGAATGTCCAGCTGTGATAATTATACCCTGCACTGTGAGCGGTTCCTATAATGATCTATTCTACTAAACACAGATTGAAGAAAAACACAACTGTAGGTAAAGTGAAGAAACAATAATGGGATCATTTTAAAACAACACAATAGCCCAGTGTGTGGAAAGATGGCGCCTGTGTCGGCTCGCCGCTGCCTCAGCTCTCTGCCTTTAGCTATCCTGTTTTTGTTTTATGTTTGTCAGAATGTCTCTGCTCTGCTCGTCTACGATCGCCAAGCTCTCCTCCACCTCAGACCCTCACTGGAGTTTATATTGCTGCCCAAACCTACATCTGGCAACCATAAATCGTCTCCCCCCCCCTCTACTGTTGGATATACCCACCTACCTGCGCCGGTTGCCCTGCATCCTGCCTCGCCAAAAGCGCTTTAGACGACGGGGAAAGCATGGTGGTGCACTGGTCCATCTAAAAGCATACCTGGCAGCTTCTTCTGGGACTTATCCACGCCTCGGATGTCATGGCCCTCCCGCTGCACGCCATGTGAGGGATCGATGGATTCGCCCTGTTTTTCCGGAGCTGCGGCCTCTGCTGGGCCCGCTGACAGCTCCTCCTGCCCGAATGACTGCTCCCGGCCCGTGCGGCGTTCAACACGCACATCTTCGTCAGCTGAGACGCACTACACCAGGGCTTCTCAAACTCCGGACCAAGGTCCGGATCCGGACCGAACTGCAAATCAATCCGGACCGAACCCTGTGTCTCATTATAAAAAAAAAAAATTTATGTACATCATCATATACGCGCGTCTTGTGTCTGACGCGTTGTGAGAATGAACGTGCATATATATTTACTTGTGTGCGCGAGCGTGACACGCATAGCAGACCGCAAGTTAACCGCAAGTTTACCTTGACTTTCTAATGCTTCTAATGCCTTTTTTGCCGAGGTTCAAGGCATTGACTACAGACAACAGTGCCATTTCTCCCACTAGTTCAAGCCACCATACTGTATGTATGTATTGAATGTGTGTGTGTGTATACAGGGGCGCCGTTTACCGACAGGCAAGGCAGGCAAGTGCTTGGACCAGAAGGGGGCCCCCAAAGAAGGTAGATTAAGAAGGTCCACAACAACGACAACATGAAACACCCTTTAATTTACTGCACCGACATGTCGGGAAACCCCGTCAAGGGGGCCCCATGCATAGAGCGCCAAGAAACTGCTTCTTAATTTCAGTTTCGTTTCGCCGCTCGGGGGGGGACTTTACTGGCCGGACCAGTGACCTTGTATAAAGTTCACAACTGGACCTTTAATAAAAAAGTTTGAGTACCCCTGCACTACACCTTCGGCAAGCCCGGAGCGAAAACTTTGCATGGCTTTGCTAAATGCTAGGTCGATAGCAAACAAAACGTTCCTGCTAAACGACTTCTTCACCTCTCGTGAACTGGATTTTATGTTTTTGACGGAGACATGGGTCCACGCTGGCGAGTATACACCGTTCTCTAAACTTCTTCCTCCTGACTGTACATTCTTCAGCTCCCCCCGTGCCACCGGCCATGGTGGGGGCATAGCATCAGTGTTTAGAGCTAGCCTCCAATGCCGATTGCTTCACCCTGTAACTAGCTATGCTAGCTTTGAGTTGCAGGTTTTTGAACTGAACCCGGCCTCGCCTATACTCTGCGCAGTCGTGTATCGTCCGCCAAAGTGCAATAAGGATTTCATAAATGACTTTTCTGACTTTTTGTCCGGGATCATGGTGAAATATGATCGTGTTTTGATCTCCGGAGACTTCAATGTCCATGTGTGTTGCGAGTCCAAACCTCTGGTTAGGGACTTTTTAAATCTCCTTGATTATTTTGGTCTCGTTCAGTCCGTGGCTGGCCCAACACACGAAAAAGGACACACCTTGGACTTAGTATTATCGTTTGGACTGTCTGTATCTGTGGATGAAATATGTGCAGCAACGCGTATCTCAGACCATTTACCGGTTCTGTTTACAACCTCCATCCCTTCCGCAGGAGTCGAATCACGTGCCCCTGCGCGTCGTCTGCGTTCGATTAACCCCTTGACTGCCTCACAGTTCTCTGATGTTTTTAATGCTTCTCCGATCTGTAAATTAGATGTGAACTGTGCTTTTAATGCTGATGAGCTTATCTCCATGTTTGACTCGACATGCACACTAATACTGGATTCTGTTGCTCCTTTTACGCTTAGACGCACCAAAGTTCTATCAGAGCCGTGGCTCAATGACTGTACTCGCGCTCTTAGAAGCACCTGCAGGCGTGCAGAGAGAAAATGGAAAAAGGATAAACTCCATGTCTCCCTAGAAATCCTTCGTGCTTGCCTTTCTGACTACCAGACGGCAGTCAAAGCAGCCAAAACAGAGGAGATTTCTCTGTTAATCTCCAAAAAACAGCCATAAACCTCAGGTTCTTTTTAATGTCCTCAACTCGATCATTAATCCCTGTGATGTTTCTTCTATTGTCCCATCGACTACTCTCTGTGATAAGTTTCTTAAATGTTTTATTGAAAAAGTATCTGCTCTTAGGCTAGCCCACACTAGTGCTACCCCAGATCCTGCTCCTTTTCTGTGCCCTGCTGTCCTCGGCCACTTTGAGCCTGTATCCCTTTCTTCTCTCTCAGATGTAGTCAAGCACCTGCGGCCGACAAACTGCACCTCAGACAGCATTCCCTCTCGCCTTCTCAGAGATGTTTTTTATTCAGTTGGAGCAAGTATTTTATTACTTTTAAACACCTCTCTTAGCTCAGGATGTGTCCCAGCTGCCTTCAAACATGCCGTGGTTAAGCCACTACTTAAAAAGAAAGATCTCGACCCCTCCATTCTCGCAAATTTTAGGCCCATCTCCCAGCTACCTTTTTTATCAAAAGCCCTGGAGCGAGTAGTCTACGCCCAGCTGCAGTCTTTTTTAACCATGCATGGAATCCATGAAAAGTTTCAGTCTGGCTTCAAACCCATGCACAGCACTGAAACAGCCCTTTTAAGAGTTTTTTAATGATCTGCTCCTAGCCGCCGACTCAGGTAGCCCAGCTGTCTTGGTGCTGTTAGACCTGACAGCTGCCTTTGACACTGTGGACCATAGCATCCTGTTGTCACGGCTTGAACAGTCCGCTGGCATCACAGGCTCTGCCCTTGCATGGTTCAGGTCCTACCTGACAGACCGTAGCTTCTCGGTACAGCTAGGTGCCTTCTCCTCTGCCAAAGCCCCTCTTACCTGTGGGGTTCCCCAAGGCTCGATTCTGGGCCCCATCCTTTTTCTACTGTACATACTGCCCCTAGGTTCAATTCTCACAAAACACAACATCCCCTTCCACTGCTACGCCGACGATGTACAGATATATCTGCCTCTCAAAGCAAATGTCAAACACTCACTACAGCAGTTGATGGACTGCTTAACAGAGATAAAATCCTGGCTGAGCAAAAACGTTCTCAACCTCAACGAGAGCAAGACTGAGGTCATCTTTTTTGGACCCCAACCTCCAGCCTCTCCGGTTGATATTCTGGGCTCTCTCAAAAAAAAAATCCTCCTCTCGGTCATGAACCTTGGAGTGACCTTCACTAGCACTTTTAAATTCGACAAGCAGGTCAGCACCGTAGTCAAATCCTGCTTTTTTTAAATAAGACTATTGGCCAAAACCAAGTCGTATTTATCTTTTAATGACTTAGAAAGGGTTATTAACGCCTTTGTAACCTCAAGACTGGACTATTGCAACGCTCTGTATGTGGGTATGGACCAGGCCTCAATCAAACGCCTGCAGCTAGTCCAAAACGCAGCTGCACGTTTGCTGACTGGCCACAAAAAGCGTGACCACATCACCCCAATTCTGGCCTCACTACACTGGCTTCCAGTTCGGTTCAGAATTGATTTTAAAATCATTTTATTTGTTTTTAAAGCACTAAATGGGCTGGCTCCGGCCTATATAGCCGAACTCCTCTAGCGCTACACCCCAACCAGAGCTTTAAGGTCTGCTGACCAGCTGCTGCTGGTAGTGCCCAAGACCAGGCTTAAAACCCGAGGGCACCGAGCCTTCGCAGCAGCTGGCCCGAGGCTCTGGAACACTGTGCCCCTCCATGTGAGGTCGGCCCAGACCCTAGGAGTTTTTAAATCTACACTAAAAACACACTTCTTCTCTCTGGCCTTCTAGTTAGAGCGGAGCACGACTCCTGACTTTTCCTTGTGTTTTTTTTATTTTTTATATATATCTGTTGTAATTTATTGTCTTTTATTGTGATTGCAGTAATGTGTTTTTATTACATGTACAGCACTTTGCCTCGACCAAAAATCGCTTTTAAATGTGCTTTATAAATAAAACTTGATTTGATTTGATTAGATTTAGTTAACACAGTTTGGCAACCCTGACAATGGCGGGCCAGGCAATAGACAGGCATTACCAGCAGAACATTGTTAATGTATTACTTCCTTGGTGAATGTACATGGTCTGTTCCCTCCATTGCGAGTTTCTTTCCCACACTCTCCACAATCTGCCTGAAACGCAGCGATTTAAATTCTTTGTTTACTTTTGTAACATAGTGACATCACTATGTAACGTTCGTGCTTCTATTGGTTAACACATTGTACGTGATATGCTAATAGCCGGGACATTCCCAACAGGTCTCTAATGGCGCATTTCCACCACACGGTCGGCCTCGGCCTCGCTCGGTACTGCTAGGCCGCGTTGGGCCTTGTTAGGGCCGGCTCACTTCATGCTGCGCTTCCATTACAGTTTAGGAACTGGGGTAGTTACTATAATAACGCAGTGTAGGCGGAGCCGTGACGTCATCTTCAATGAGAACCCCAGAAAAACAACACAGCCATTAGCTGTTAGCACTCAAGCTCACAGCTCCTCATATCTGTTCAGAAACTAGACAAAAGTTAAACAAGTACAAACCACAGACTGTCTGTGTCATGGCGAATACAGTCACTGGTTTATTTATGTCTGCATAGGCCGTTGTTGTGAGTGTGGACAGTCGGAGCATATATTGCGTTAGCTTAGCCAATCTCCATTTAGACAACACGCATTTTAAAAGGTTTTTCACCTGCTGTCTGTCTGCAGACTTGTCAAAAAATTAATTCATGATTTTTACTAACCAGTATCAGTATGTTGTTACTTCGGCATAATTTTGAAACGTGTATTACAATTAAATCACGGTCAAATATGTTCATCTTGTTGTAGTTGTAGCCCCCTTGCCAGCGATTCTCTCTCTAGTTTACTCAGTCCGACTCAGCCTGTTTGTTCCTGGCCCTAGAACCACCAAGCCTTGGGTTGAGCTTGCTGTCTAACCACACACCTTCATTTTTGGGTTCAGTCATATATTATCATCTTCAGCCCTTAATAAAACTAGATATGAAAAGAGCTATACATCTCTCCAGGCTCTCAAATACCACCGCCTAATTTAAGCAGAATCATTCCGTCATATTTTAATTGGGGAAAAATAATTACGTTCCAATTTCATGCAGCTGTAACATTTGCAGATCCATGCCTATTAAACCCTCCACTACTTCATTTCTGTAAGGTGAAACCTTGAACAATTAATGGCTTTAGCCTGTGCTGAGGTGCTACCATAAAGCATTTTTTTCCACTTAATGCAATCATAAAATGTGTCAGAAATCTGTTCAGTGCTTTATTAGCCTCTGAAGAGGGATTTCTGAGTACATCCAATTATGTTGGGACGCACAACCAAATGTCATTGAGTGCTTCGCAAGACCACAGCTTCGTAGGAAGGATTCAATAAGTCTTTGCCACCCATCGTGATAATGCACTGATGGATAGCACAAGAAGTGAATCATGAGAACGTTAGAGTTGCAGGCATGTGTGTGTTTGTGTGTGTGTTCATGAGCAGCTCTGTAAATATTTGTGTGTTTCGCACTGATGATCCCTAATGAGAATTAAATGGAGCACTTTGTAAATGCAGGTATGATTTAAATATGAACACAAATCCAATACATAATAACATGAGCTGTGCACACAAGGACAATGTTTAGTTCTGCATGTATGGCCTTTGCTTTAACCTTGATTGTTATTTTCACGCTATAAATGAGACTGTGAACAATGGTTTTTAATAGGATTTATTTTCAGGCCCCAGACAATAGATCTTGAGATCAGAAAGACTGTACTGTTTGATAGTCCCTGTGTGCTCTGTTTGTTAAAGTTGTGACTGTGGTTCTACCCAACACAGTCTCACGGCATTTCGTGTTATAGTCACGAAATTAATCTATTGATTCGTGATTTTTGTGTCACACAGAACGATTTTAAAAGCAATGTAAATAATAACAAATTAGAAGGAAAAAGACATTTAAAAAAATACAAATGTAAGTATTCTGACACAGAACGATTTTAGAAGCAATGTATTTATATTGGTAGTATGTTTTGTGCCTGCACCAAATAATAACAAATTAGAAGGAAAAAAAGATGACATAAAATACAGATTTCAGTATTCTGAGGCTCTGAGCCCCATTTCTTTTCCTCACTGATGGCAAAAAAACTCAGACATTATACAATTTAAAATAAAAGGGATAGGGTTAGGCTTAGGGTAAGATATTGAGTAAGAACATGTTTTTATGAACCACACAGCTTCTGGTCTTCCAAGACCCAACCGGACAAAAAGACGTGTTGGCATACTCCCAATAGAAATACATTGCATTTAAAATTGTTCTGTGTGACACGAAAAAAATGTGAAAATCGTGTTGGTCAACACGAATCAATAGATTAAATACATTTCGTGACTATAACACAATAACAATGCAGTGAGACTGGGTTGTTCTACCAGTAGCGAGCCTCTGAGGGCCTAAGATATTCTAAAAAATAATATTTGAAAACAAAACACAACAACAATTTTTTTTTAAATATTCTTTTAAAAATATATTTAATTAGTTTTACCTAAATAACTTGATTTAATTGTATTTAAAATAACATTTCCAAAGAAATAAATCCTTCGAATCTGCCTGTTCAGTTTCTGTTGGAATGTGAAGGGTTAAATGCCGTCTCTGCGAGTTATGTGAAGACGGGAGAGCTTGTTGGTCCCTCTGTACATTCACAGAGGGCCCGCTATAGTAACTGAACGAGAGAGTAATGTAAAATGACAGTACAATTGACCAATCATATCTTCCCTCTAAATAGGTGGGCTTTCTTTTCGCGGACTTTATGACAAGTTCCGCCCGCTGTGAAGTTTATGCAAGTGTATAAAGTGGTGCAGTGACGCGTCCTAAAACCCGGAAGTAAGTTGCGCTCGGGTTCCCTCGACAAAAAAGCAATAGAGAACCGCAGTGACGCGTCCTAAAACCCAGAAGTAAGTTAGCATTTTTACCACGTCCGGTTCCTTCGACAAAAAGCAATGCAATTTCTCCATAGGATTTTGGAAAATAGCTCGAAATAAGGTCTGTGTTTGACGCAAATTGAAGAGACAGGTCACGTTTTGTTCTACAACATTAAATACATCAGCAGTGACCCCGCTGGTGATTTTTGTAGAGTTTACGTGTCTGAAAAATGATGGTTGTTAACATGTGGCTGAATAGGACTACAGAAGTTGTCCAGGCCGTTTTACGTCATTACACCGAACACGTAAACACTCCCGCTAAGTTTGTTTGCCCTGTTCTGCTTGAAAGCAAGTACCTGCCTCCTGCAAACTGTATAAACAAACGCTTCAACTTGTACCATTTAGAATCTGTATGTTTGAATATGGATCTTAAGTTGGCGTGACATTGAAGCAGCGACCCTGCTGTAGTTCGTTTATAGCATAACATTAGCATTTTGCGACTAGATTTATGATTAGAAAATTATAAAAGTAGGGTAGACATGTGGATAGTATCCGGCTAAACAAAACGTGATCCGTCTCTTAAATGTATGTCAACCACAGACCTTATTTCGAGCTATTTTCCAAAATCCTATGGAGAAATTGCATTGCGTTTTTGGCGAAGGAACCGGAAGGAGTTTACTTCCGGGTTTTAGGACGCGTCACTGCGGTTCTCTATGGGATTTCTCCATAGGATTTTGGAAAATAGCTTGAAATAAGGTCTGTGGAAAACAAACCTGTTAGATAAATGCACGTTTTGTTCAGCCGGATAATATCCACATGTCTACCCTACTTTTATAATTTCCGAATCACAAATCTAATCGATAGATTTATGATTAGCATAAGTTCGTTCATGATGGCTCATATCAGTGATAGTGATGACATCTTGCGAAATTATTAACCGAGTCATTTTCAAGATTGAGTTACAATGATAAATTGGAGTGGCAAAGGATCAGCTGCATGACCTCGCCATCAAGTGCTTCATCCAAAAGGACAGGAGGATGGACTTTGTGTTTAAGTGATTTGATCATCAAAGGTCGGCCTAAGTCATTTTCAATGTGGGCCGCCATGTCGACTTAATTCATTTGTAATTGTTACTTGGCTGTGGGTGCCCTGTCATGATAGGTGTTTATCAGAGATGGGGTCGTTACTAAAAAAAAGTAATATATTACATATTACATATTACTTAAAAAAAAAAGTAATATATTACACTACTTCGTTACTCTCTACATAAAGTAACTCGTTACTTTACTCGTTACTTTACTCATTACTTTACTCGCAGGGCCGGCCCGCCCCTCCCTACAGGCAGATCACGCAGACTGCTAAAGTTTCAAATGTTCTCTTTAGTTCAGTTTCCATTGTCGCATAAGACTGATCCAGATAGCTCTGACTATGGCTGTCCTCTGTCTCCTGCTATCTGTATTTTGCGCAGTATATCTCTGAATGATGCGATGGTGATTCCACTGTGCAAATGGGCAACATTACCTCTACTATGAAGGATGCTACAAGCCTGTCCATCTGTGCTTTGGTTACCGGTCCTCCAAATTCTAATTTGTGCTGCTTCCGAGTCGGAATGTGCTGCTTCCTCACTCTGGGTTCGGGGGTCCTTAGCTATTAGCTTCACCTTAGCATGTGTTCTTTGCAGGTGTTTGTTGAGGTTTGACGTGGTGTTTGCAGCAGTGGATAACAGCTTCTGGCCTGGACACAGTTTGCACCTCACCATCACATTCCTGTCTATTCTTCGGACGAACTCAAAATAATGGGCATACCTCCACCCCTCGAAAGTTATCGCTGACTCTGCCATGTTTATGCAGCACTGCGAGTGGAGATGTGGACGCGCAAGTCGCGCAGATTACGTACATATAAACCTGCGGCGGAAACCCCTCTTGTCTGTCAGTGTGATTATGACTGATTTTATAAAAGTAACGAAGTAACGCGTGTCGGGGCAATGTTAGTAACTGTAGTGTGATTACTGAATTATAAAAGTAACGCGTTACACTACTCCGTTACCGACAAAAGTAATATTATTACAGTAACGCGTTACACCCAACTCTGGTGTTTATATGAATGGTGTTGTTTTGTGTGGTAGAGGGTCGCTGTCATTGATGCGTTTTGCACCCCGGGCCGTTGTTTTGATATTCCGCTGAAGTATACGCTGTGACGTAATAACTCTTCTTTTTTTCGAGGGAAGGGGGGTCAGAGGGCCTAGGTATAAAAGTCACGGCTCGCCACTGGGTTCTACAATACTAAAGAGGAAGTTGTCTGCAATAGATGGGTTGCTGAGGGATGTCATCCTCCCAAATCACGATTCACAAAAGTAAAAGGTGGAAAATGTTCATTGTCTCAAGAAGGAAACTGGCCTTTTAGCATAGAGAGCATACTTAGCTATTTGCATACAATGATCTGGTCATAGCACTGCATTTTGATAAGGTGTTGGATACAGTTATTTGAAACCCATGAAAAAGAAACACTTGTTTTAAGGTCAAACAATGTGAGGCCCCATGCAGCCTGTAGGGAGGGACGGCCCTGATTACTCATATTATGCAAGATTTAAAGGTAGGGTAGGTAAGTTTGAGAAACCGGCTCGAGATCGCTAGAATTTGAAAATACACAACCGGAGAAAATCTGCCACTTCCTTATAGAGCCCCTCCTCCAACACATAACCAATGGGGGCACGAGATAAGTTTGTGCACAGATGGAAGGCTGACAGGCAGGTAGGCCATCCAGTTATTTTAGCCGGGCCGGCTAAAATGATTGGTCGTACTTTTTACAGTATTACGGCTTCCACAGATGACATTTTTTTATGGATTTTTTGTCAAAGCATTTAAGATAGTCATTGCTATCGGGATGTTAAGAGCATTCCATGGAATATAACAAAAAGTGTATCTCGAGCCGGTTTCTCAAACTTACCTACCCTACCTTTAAGTCTGGGTTTTCTTTTTCACCACTTCTAGATGTTGTCTCGAGTACAATTTCACTCATTTGTTTTTACTGATTCTCTGCTTTTTGCTTTTTTCTGAATACTGAAAGTATCCGTCTATGAACCACAAAGATGTTTTGGCAAAGTGTTTTCTTCCCTCCTACTGTGTGTGTTTCCACAAATCATTTAAAAAAATAAATAAAAGGGAAATGGATCAACAGCAGCACAATTGTATCTCTGCAGGAATGGGTATCATTAAGTCAAACATGTTGGCATACTTTGCTTGGGGGTGTGCACAGAAACGGGGGGTTACGTATTGTAACACTAGTTATATAAGCACAGGCGGAGCCCTCTACTGGACTCTATGGGTACTACCTTATCCTGCGTGCATTCTCCCACTGAGACTTCTATAGACGTAGCCGGCCTAGGGCGGGCCTACCTGAATGCGCGCGCATCACACCGTATAAAAGGAGGCCTCGCCTCCTGACTATCATCCTATACCTCTCTTCAGCGAGCGGAATAGGACAGACAGTGCCCTGAGTAGAGGGCTCCGCGCCTGTGCTTATATAACTAGGGTTACAATACGTAACCCCCCGATATATCCCTCACAGGCTCCGCCCTCTACTGGACTCTATGGGTACAGTGGGTGGAGCCCTGATGTATACGCGCACTGTCGTCCCACACCATTCCACCCTACTGCCCCTGACCGGCTTTTCTGGTCAGCAGCTGCTGCCCCACATTCTCCTTTAACCCGGTTGTGACAGAGGAGAAATCTGGGCTGCGGCTGACAGAGCACACCCTGCTGCGCCTACCTCACAGAAAGTGTGCTCAAAAAACAGTGCCGGGGGAAATAGACGGATGGGGAGAGCCCCCTCGGCCCCGTATGGGCTTACTACGCACCTGCCTCCCTGAATCCCTAAGGATAACAGGGAGAGCGCCAGCGCCCATGCCTCACACTCAGGCACTGACCCCGTGCAGAGTGTGAGAGGACTAAAATATGGGGGGGCTACCCCTCCGCCCCGTAACGGGCCAGCGCGCCCCTTGCCTATCCCGGGACCCTCAGAGGGCCCAGGAAAGGCCCTCTTCTGTGCTCTGGAGCAATTTCCACATGAAAGTACGCGTCGTTCAGGTCGATGGTGGTGAACCAATCGCCTGGCTGCACAAGCCCTAGTAACTGTTTCACAGTTAACATGCGGAATTTCCTGCAGGAAATATGACGATTCAGGCCGCGGAGATCTAGAATAGGTCTGAATTCCCCTGTTTTCTTGAGAACCAGGAAATACATGGAATAAAGACCCTTCTCTCTGTACCGAGGATGCACAACAGATACAGCCTGTTTCTGCACCAGAGCCTGAATCTCTGCTGAGAGGAAACCCATCTCCTCCTGGGAAGACAGATTTACCTCTCGCATGCCCATAAAAGGAGGTGGGACGCTGCAAAACTGGAGTAGATAACCCCGTTTCAGCGTCCTATCCATCCACCTTGTCAGTACACAGCTGAGTTTCCATTCCCCATAACATTATGTTAATGGGAAAGCCCTTATCTGTGGGGCCGCAGCTATAAAGCTGTGATACTCTCTGATGACCCGCTCCGCCGCAAAACTCCCCGTAAAGGGAAGATTTGCCCGTGGGGGGTCGAAACAGAAAGGGCCGATTATCGATTGAGGACCCTGAACGCACCGCCGCACGCTCATGTGTGAGCGCACGCTCCATCATAATGCTATTTTCATCACTATGGAAAACAGCATTAACCGGAGCTTTTACAGGCGTAGTGTGTTTTACTAAGGCCCCTGAACGCACCGCCACGCGCCTTTTTACAAGTGCGGGCGTTGCTATAATGCAGCCTCTATCACTACGGTAAACAGCATTATTTGGAGTCGTAGCCTCAGGCATAGAGTGTTTTCTAACAGAAAAACGTATACGCCATAATGTCCCTGTACCCGCACCGCACTATAACAGTGCTGCCTGCGGTTTATCACTCTCATCTGCGCACTCCCACTAGCCTCCTCCCTAACGGGAGCTATAGCTGGGGCGAGTGGGGAATTTGAACAGTCATCAACATGTGCAAGTGTATTGTGGAAACAAAGGACACACTGGGTGTTTCTCAATGTCGAGTACGCTTGCTTGGTGGCACATGTCTGCCGAGCATCTTGCTTCAGAAGCGAGGCAAGAATACTTCCTGGCATTCGGAAAACAAAGAGTGGAACAGGCTAGCAAGTGTGCAGGTGTGCGTCATATGGGACCGCGGAGTCTACTCATGTGCAGCCTCGATATTTCTCCAAACAGAGTACGCCGGGCTCGGTAGATTTCCAAGTATGCTGGAGATTGGAACAGTACTTCGGCGGCACTCGATGACGTAGTATGCTTGAAATAGTGGCTCTGAAGCAGCTTTACTCGCGATTGAGAAACACCCTCAGACTTGGATACAGATTAACACCATCTTTATTATTAAAAGTTTTGACAGGGATCTGGGGATTAAATAGGGAGGAGGCGGGATTCGCCCTCGCGTCCCCGGTAGAGAGAATCTCCCCCCCCACCGAGGCGCTACCTACCCCCGCTAGACAACTCCCGAAGATGGAGCTCCCCACCCGGGTGCTCTCTGCTGTTGCGGAGCCTGCCCCGGTCGGGCAGCCCCTTCCCCGTGACTGCCGGTATGCCGGTGCCACGGGGTGGGCCGTAGAGGTGGAGGGCGCCGCAGCTACGGGACCCCTGTGCCGGCGCCTCTCCCTCCGCTTCACTGTTGCACTACGCTCCCTCCCCTGCATGGCAACGCGAGGGGGGGCACGTAGCGGGGCCTGAGGAGGAGCCAGCGGTAGCATGCAGCTAAGCTGGACTCTCTCCTCCTCTAGGCGGCTGAAGCGCTGGGTGACCGAGGAGACCGACCCAAAGAGCCCCTCCGTGGACACGGGGGCTCCGAGAAGATCTTCTCGGTCCTTCTTAGATAGGGCCGTGAGTCCTAGCCACACGTGACGAGACGCCACTGTGGCCAGGGAAATCATCCGCCCTGCTGCGGTGGCCACGCCATAAATCAGATTATTCATCTGACTAACAGTGCGGTCCGAATAATCGCTCTCGTCCTGAGACGGGAGGGCGGGGGCGTCTGCCTGAGGGGTGATCAGGAAGACGCCCAACACGCCAAGATTATTGGCCGCAGCTGCCATCTGCGTACCGAGCTTGAACATTTTATCCAGATATTCCAGGGTGTCTCGGTCCCGGGGCAGCGGGGGCAGAGGACGTTTATCCTCCGGCTGCCAGGCTCTCATCGAGGGGGGGGCACACCTGGACATGTCGTGTCTGAGCGATCCACCACCTTAACGATACCTGCCATGGCGGCTATCAGGGCCTTCGTTTTTAATGGCTGCTGCCATGTCGCCTCCACACACCGCCATACCTCTGGCAGCTGGGGCGAAACGAAGGTCGGCTGCGCCGGACGCATCGGGCCGTAAATCCCCGATCTCAGGCGGTTTACAGGCCTCGGTGGCAGCGGTGGGGGGAGCGGTAAGCCTACATGCTCCGCCGCCAGAGTCATCACCGCCGGGAAATCGATACGCGCAGACCTGAGAGTTGGACCTCCGGTCAGCGAGGCGTCCTCCTCGTCCTCCATCGGAACCAAGCCCGTCTGGTCCCATGGAAGGGAGAACCGGGACGACGTCACCTCGCTTCGCGAATCGCCCACATCCACGACGTCGAGCTCCAGATCCTCCGACTCCTCCTGCGGGGTAGCCCTCGCCAGGAAGTGCTGCCCACAATGCTCTCGTGTGAGCCGTGGGATCATTTGGCAGTCTGGGCATGTCGGCGTCGGGCCCATATTCCCCACCGCGTGGTCAGGCACCAAGCACGTGAAGCAGAAGGGTAATTCGATTCGGGCATTTCGGGCAGGTCCTAAGGTCAAGCACTGACTCCATACTCTCACTTTACTTTCTCTTTCTCAATCGTCTCGAAGCTCGTGGAATCACTTCCGCTGCTGAAGAGAAAAAGGATGATAGTCAGGAGGCGAGGCCTCCTTTTATACGGTGTGATGCACGCACATTCAGGTAGGCCCGCCCTAGGCCGGCTACGTCTATAGAAGTCGCAGTGGGAGAATGCACGCAGGATAAGGTAGTACCCATAGAGTCCAGTAGAGGGCGGAGCCTGTGAGAGATATAACAGGAAGGAAGGGTTTGTATGTTTAACAATGTCCTGCATTCCCTTTTCTCTTCAGACAGTTTTTTTTATTAACTAGAGCTGGTCAATGAGGCCAATTTCCATTTTCTACGTGATCATGTTTCTTTCTTCAAGGATGTTTCGGGTATCAGAGATAGTTCCAAATCTCAGAGCCAGACACATAAATAATGAGATAAATAAAATATAGTGTTTTTTCCATCGATTTGTTTCACTATTACTTCCTTGAAAGACCACAACTGTGTGTTTCATGTTTAGCTCTTTAAATGGCATTATTTAAAGGTAGGGTAGGTACGTTTGAGAAACCGGCTCAAGATACACTTTTTGTTATATTCCATGGAATGCTCTTAACATCCCGATAGCAATGAATATCTTAAATGCTTTGACAAAAAATCCATTAAAAAATGTCATCTGTGGAAGCTGTAATACTGTAAAAAGTACGACCAATCATTTTAGCCGGCCCGGCTAAAATAACTGGATTGCCTACCTGCCTGTCAGCCTTCCATCTGTGCACAAACTTATCTCATGCCCTCATTGGTCATGTGCGCGTTCGTGTGTGTTGGAGGAGGGGCTCTATAAGGAAGTGGCAGATTTTCTCCGGTTGTGTATTTTCAAATTCTAGCGATCTCAAGCCGGTTTCTCAAACTTACCTACCCTACCTTTAACATTAATGTTGAATATTTGACTTGCATATTGTGGAATCTAAAGTGTGTTTCCTATATACCTGACAGCTACAAACAGTATATCGTAGTATGCTTTGAAAATGTGACTGTGGAAAAATTGACTGGCGACCTGACATGGCAATGGGCTGTCAAATCTAAAATGTAAGAGATGAGATCTGAGATATGGTTGCTGAAATGTTTATTTTATTGGTAGTTATTAGTGATATATTAGGAGGTCTGTGTGGAAGATCAACCCAGGAGAAACACAAATGTTGCTTGTCTACTGCTGAATCAATCGATTAGTTTGTTGGTGTTATCGTCTCTCTTTCCTGAATATGAACTAACTACAAACAAAACAACAAGCAACTTCCATGTGCTGAGACGTAGAATTAATAGTTTTCTCAATTAAGTCTGATGGTCTTAAAGACAGTGAAGATAATAGCTTAAATGCCAGGGAATCCAAATGTTCCTTTAATGTTCTTAAAAAATGTTGTGCCCTATTACACAGCTCGTAACAATTTTATTTCATCTGTATATGTCATGATTTTTCTTTATGTTAACTGATTACCTTTTTCAAACAATCAATTACTATTTCATTTAACTTCAGAAATATTTCCCATACAAACCTTAAGGTCTGTTAGAATTTTTAGAATCACGTTTTTCTACAATCAATTTCTTTTTTCTAAGTCTTTTGACTACAGGCAGTGTTTCTATTCAAATTTATTTCAACAATTTATTATTTTAAGATGTTATACAGCATTTTACAGAAGAATATAAACAGTATAAATCTGCTGTTTTTTCCAGTAATTTATGAACAGTTGGGGTTACAGTGTTCTGCCGACCACTTTTTATCAAACACAATAATTATCATGGGGCAAGAAAAAGTAGTCCTCGTTGATTTTTCCATCAATTGATTTTTCCAACTTGTACATAATGCAGACCATGAAACTAGACATGCAGCCTATGTTGAGTCAACAACAAAGAGTCAATAATCACATCATGTATTCAATCCAGCATTAGTCATGCTGTAATGCCCTTATTATATTTCTGTGGAATGTGAGAAAGTATGCATTCAAAGAGGAACACTTAGCAACACTGTGGTGGAGAAAAAATAACTTTCACTTCATTGCCATTCAATCTGGCCTGATTTTCCACCAACCGACCACCCCCACCCACTTCCTCTCCTTCTCTCTCTGATCTCCCCCATCTCTCCCACTGCTGGACACTTTACAGCCAGCGATAAACAATAAGCAGAGAGCCTGTCAATGTGCCTACCAATGCAGCAGCAGCCTCCGTCTCCAGGGGTCATCTAATTAATGCAGGGGATTATTGCTGGGTCCCCGGGCCGAGGCTGGGTCCCGCTGTCTCTGAATAGGGTCATTATGGGAGGTAATGGACAGGGTGAGCAATGAGTTTTGGGCCGACTTGGCAAGGTACTGCCTCAAATGTCAAAGCCACAATGTAATCATCACTTTGTGTGAGGCAGTGGGGGTGAACTTTATTTGTTTTTGAGTAACTAGTAATGTGAAAATTGCAAAGATGGAGTCATGAATAGACACATCTGCAGAAGCAGTAGATGTCTGTTTACTTTACTTAAATATCCCTGCTCTCTGACAATGGCAATGTTTAAGGGTCCACCATTGGCAGAGTGTACTGTGTGTGTGTGTGTGTGTGTGGTTGTGTGTGTGTGTGTGTGTGTGTGTGTGTGTGTGTGTGTGTGTGTGTGT
>CALSBW010027773.1:1405030-1437692 GCA_943590975.1 Lindbergichthys nudifrons | reverse complement strand
TTTTTTCCCTATCATCATATCAGTATAGCAGTTCATTTTCTCTTCCGCACACTTTTTGCATGCATACCTACAACATTATGTGCTAAAATGTAGACCTGCAGACAAGGGATCAATATATATTTTACACTCAAAAGTATGTTGGTACTTGTCGACGCATGGGCCACACCACCTCCCTCGCTAAAGCTCTTGCTTTTCCTTTCAGCGCCCCTGTCAACGGTCAGATGTTTCACACTTGTGGTTCACAGCAAAACATGTTTTGGTAGTTGTATTAACACACCAGTGATTAAACATCACAGAAAAATTGTTTCACTGTACGTATATATCTGTATAATATGTTACAGAGATGATATTATGTTTTTCATTACAACGAAGAACATCCTTCTTCATCTTGTTTTGTGAAAACAAAATATGAATTCTAATCAAATGTGACGTTATTAACGGCTTTTATCTAGTAAGATAGGGCTGTCAGGCAGCTAGACTCTTCTAGCATAACACACCAGAATCTTTAGGTACATTTCTGCCAGTCTAGTTTAATGTTGGGTAATGTTGCCGTGAGTCCAACACTGTTCTATTTTAAAGTCCAACTGAAACTGTAGAGACATTGTTCTCGATCGTATTGAGAACAAACCTTTCAAAGCTCAAACTACTTGACGAGTATCACCTCTTAGCTTTGAAATGATTTGGACAGTATGTACTTTTCATTGTTGACTGCTTTTCTCATCTAGCTTCAATGGTGCTACTGTATATGAATAGTCTTTCTCAATCACCTTTTCTGGAAATGTCAAAGTAATTTTATGAAAATGGATTCACCCTGAGCATTCAATGCAGTTTATGAAAGGAAGCTATTATACATAGCATAAATATACATCAACAGCGGCTTTTGTACACACCTTTTCTTTGGCTCTTTGCTTTGAAGGTTGTCTTTAGTAGTCCTCTCTGTTTACGCAAATAGCTATAAAACACTCAGACACACAGATATGCATGATGAATCAGGTCTGCACATTCTACTGCTTTAATACCTAAAAACAAAGACCTAATAAGCTGCACATTTTAGGCCTACATCAGGAATTGCAGTAACCAATAACAACAAGGTAAAAACAAAAGCCTATTCATTCATTGTTCATTAAAATAATGAGAATGAATGAATAAATAGCATGCATGAGTTAGTTGAAAATTAATATATGCAGCAGAATACATTTGATTTCAACAAGTCCCTTTTAGATCGGTAACTTTTTCCAGCACTAGAAATGTATTAAAAAAACAACACACAACAACACACGCAACTCCTTAAAGGTAGGGTAGGTAAGTTTGAGAAACCGGCTCGAGATACACTTTTTGTTATATTCCATGGAATGCTCTTAACATCCCGATAGCAATGAATATCTTAAGTGCTTTGACAAAAAATCCATAAAAAAATGTCATCTGTGGAAGCCGTAATACTATAAAAAGCACGACCAATTATTTTAGCCGGCCCGGCTAAAATAACTGGATGGCCTACCTGCCTGTCAGCCTTCCATCTGTGCACAAACTTATCTCGTGCCCTCATTGGTCATGTGCGCGTTCGTGTGTGTTGGAGGAGGGGCTCTATAAGGAAGTGGCAGATTTTCTCCGGTTGTGTATTTTCAAATTCTAGCGATCTCGAGCCGGTTTCTCAAACTTACCTATCCCAACTTTAAGGTCACTACATGGTAAGATTTGCATACATTTGTAGGATACAGCATGACATTTAATAATTTAAGATTAAATCGAGACATCAAGTCATGTTTTTCATAAAATATTTAATAGGAAATGTGAATTTTCATCTTACTAGAGTTCACTTTATTACACCTCTCTCTATTCAGAGCAGCAATAGTGAGTTTGATGCTGTGATCTATGTTAATGACGTTGGTTAAAGATAGGGAAAACAATTTGACAAAAGCCAATGCTACAACATTTCATTTAATTATTTATTGAAAGAAGTGCATTTGTACCACAATCCTCTATGCTATCTTGTACATACAAACCACAGGCAAATGTGCTTAGGAAAATAAGGGCATTTATGGCATGCTGAAATGTGAAAAGACTCATGAGAGCAAAGATTCCTGGCATATTTTAGTGATGTAGAGTCAAGACAGCAATTCGATATTTTCCAAACAGCTGTGGCTTCAGAAGGGATCCTAAAGGCACAGGGACTTAATCATCTGAAAGGGGAGGCCCTAATGGATACGGCCATCAAAACACTGGTGGATGACATTATGGATTAGAATCAACTATTAATCCCACTCAGCACATACCAGCATTTCTGCGTCAGTAAGTCCTCCCTTAGGACATTTTCTACATTCTGTTGTACTGTTAAGCACTTATTTGTGTCTTTTCTGCATCAATTTATATTTAAATGTATTTCTTTATGTAAAGCACAACACAACAATCTGGTGACAATTAAAAAATATTAAAATAACATGGCATATAATGCAGGAAGCCTCTCAGGTATTCTGTTTTACCTTGACATTTCCTAAGTTGTAGATCGACTTTCTCATTAAATGAGGTTCCCTGCTTAGTCAACACGTGTGCATGAATGACTTTCCCCTCCATTAAGTGTCTTTTATGTGGAGTAACCTCGCTAAATTAGCATGTTGCACCCGTAGTCAATGATAAATTCATTCATTCTAATTCACTTACAAACCCCTGAACTGCAATAGCTCAAATGTGTTCAGCAAGAATCGTGTTCAAAACTTTCCACATATACCAAACAAAGCTTCTATTTAGGCTTGCATCTGTGCTGTACACTACACAAGATTGCAATGTGAAAACATATAAATACAATTATTGTGGAAGTAATTATTAGCTGGTGAAAAACAAATCTGTTTCTACAGTTCATTCCTGGAAACACAATGCTTAATTAGGTAATTATTGAGACTGAAGTAGCCCATAGTTCTCTTTTTTAATTATGCACACACAATATCTGGGTTCGAGTTAAATGGAAAAACACTAACTATATATAGCAGTAAAGGGGTTAGATGTTGACCTGGTTGTGCAGTAATTTGACAAGCACGTCATCATTAATGATAAAGAGTTGGTCCGTAGTGCTATCAGGGAGTAAAACAAGGTTGATTATGATGTATCCAGTGCTGCACCTGCATGGAATATTTCTTATCTCTCACAAGGAGGTTATGTTTTTAGCCCAGTTTGTTTGTCTGTCTGTCAGCATGATTATTGGCCTGATTATCATGAAACTTTGTGGAAGAATGAGAATGGGCAACCAATTACATTTCTGTGAGGACCCAAATGACCTGGAAGATAAACAAATGATATTTTATGTTTGCATACAGTATATTACTATAGGGTGCTGCATTTTTGTGGTGTAAGTAAAATCAGTTCCTCAAAAATTGATGTGAATTATGCTCTAGCCTGAACAACAATTTGGAAGTAGCTATTAACATTTCTTCAAGCAGTTTCTTTGTAGGGCCCATTTTGGTTGCACAATTAAACGTAAAGCTCACGAACATAACAAAGTTGGAATAAAAACGTCTTATCCCAAAATGGAACGTTCTGTGAAGCATTTGAATGAACCATTGGCTTTGGGTAGGTCTGCGCTTTAAAAATGCCATTATGGTTCTTATATGACTTGGTTTCGAAAGTAAGAAAGCACGAGGAATTCAAGGTCAAACAGCAGAAGGATTCATTCTCTTCACTACTGTGAATACTGTGCAGGACATTCAAGTCAAGTCAGTCAAAGTCAACTTTATTGTCAATCTTCCAGTTTGTGTGTACAGACAGAGAGATCGAAATACTGTTTCCCACAATCCCGAATATAAAACCAAATGTATATGAAATATAAAAAAATGTGTGCAAATATGTATATATATATATACACATATTCCACACAAAAACAACCTGTTTGGTAAGAAATGAACAAATAATAGAATTTAAAGCAAAGTTTTGTTATTTAATAAAGTCAAAAAAGTCAAAGCATTTAACAGAGTTAATCTATTTAATCTGAAAGGACAAAATCCAGCATAAGCAAATGATTACTAGATCTGACCACATGCAACAGAAAATACAATCACTGTATACACTCAAAAGCAAGGAAAGGGGGAGGTCTCCGCAAGGCAATTTATATTAAAGGAAGTGTTGGACGGTTGAAAGTTGCATACATGGTAATTACAAACCTAATATCAATCCTAACAATGGTCGAAGAGACAGCTTTCTGTCTGTTCTAAGGAAGTGAAAATTAGAGGCTAGATGTGAATTCAAACGGCGGCAACATTATAAACCAGAGAAGGAAGTTATTTATACTTAAATGAGACTTAATGATACATTTACTACAATAAATACTAATCAGAGTTGCTTGTTAGAAATGAGAAAATAAATGCTATGCTGCATGTTCAATACTAGCTTAAATGACAATGCAATTGATTTCCTCTATCGGGTCAAGGACAAGCAAAGAGTATAATTATTATTATTATTATTTTTTTTTTTCTTGTACTACTCTATAATGTG
The DNA here is from genome assembly GCA_943590975.1 of Lindbergichthys nudifrons. Classification (NCBI taxonomy): domain Eukaryota; kingdom Metazoa; phylum Chordata; class Actinopteri; order Perciformes; family Nototheniidae; genus Lindbergichthys; species Lindbergichthys nudifrons. The sequence goes on along the minus strand of CALSBW010027773.1, from coordinate 1,433,213 downwards.
CGATAACACCAACCAACCTAGAGTGGTTTTACTCACCTTGCCGAAGTGAAGTAGAATCAAACTTGTGATACCTTGTGTTAGGTGTGGTTACAGTAGCAAAAAAAGCGCACTTACAAGAACAGCCAGTCCCACACATCAGTGATGCAGCTTGACGAAAACGTACAACCAAAAAGGGCAGTGAATGAAAGCTTTTCAGCCTGCTGTTGAGTAACCTTTCAGTGTCAATATACCAAAGATAATGATATCATTGCATTGCTATATATTTTTACAAGTCTCAGCCAGCTCCTCTCCCCATTAGCCATTGTCCACCTTCCCTTAGCTGACTGTCATCTCCCTGCAGCGTCAGACAGCTTTTCTCTCAGCTCCCATGCAGCCAACACTCACCCAGTGTCTGTGAACAGATCAGACAAAAGCAAGGTGTCCTATACGCCTAGCTATTGCCAGTCTTGAAGTCTTTAAGAGTTCTCACTATAACACAATTCCCTCCTCCACACAGCCATACAAAGTAAGGTCTGGCATTTTAACTCCTTAAAGATCTCCTATCATGCTATTTTAAGACATATATGATGGGTATCAGATATATACAAATATATAAAAAAACATATCTATGATGGTTCATGACATCCCTCATATCCCTCTTTTTCAGCCCTGTCAGAGAATGGCTGATTCTCTGCTGGCCCCGCCCCCTTTTGAGCATGCGCTGTGAGTTCTGTGATGAGCAGGCTGTCCGATCTGCTCAGATGCAGCTACATGTTTTCTTGATTAAACACCATATCATGTTCCAAACCACTTCATGGATTATTTCTGAAACATTATCTAGCTCAAATGCTTCTTCTCTTGCGGGTTACAAGGTGAGTTCCTTTTTTTATTTCCTGCTTTTTTACACATACAGGTACAGTTAGCTCTGAGTGTTAGCGATGCGTGCTAATGTAAACAAAGACCATATTCCGTCCAAAACACGTCGGGCATTTGTTTTTCTGATAGGGTGTAAAGCCAGCCCATATTTCAGATATTACGTCATATCGGACGCAAATCTAGATCAGCTCCGTTGTACCCCCGTTTTTTGAGATTTGGGTCCGGAGGAAAAGGTTTTATTTTCCGTCACTTTGTGAGTTCCCTGGCACACAAGGGACACATATTTATGTATAAAAGACATCAAAAAGTGCATTTGGCATGATAGGACACCTTAAGTCTGTTTTTTGGTAAATGCTGTGTCTCTTCTAACTTTATCAGTATAAAGTAAGTATGACATTGTGCCAGCAAATATGTATGTGATGGCGGAATGTAAAAAAAGTCCTAATATAGACAGCAAATTATGCTTGTCCATTCAGTTTGAGGGAGACAATACAACCAATGTTGGTACAGAAACTATTCACCAACACATTACATAAGTGGGAGGTCAGATTTAATTGCTGATACAGAGTCTGACATGATACTATAAAAAGGTCTCCCAGTCAATGCTTATGCACCTGATATGAGTTGAGATACAAATGTAGTCATTCTAAAATAATACATAGGATACATATAACATTACATACATTGCAGCAGAAGATAGGAAAGTGAAATAATACCTTCAGACTACTGGCAATCTGACAAACCTGTTTGAAACTCCTGAATTTGACATGACACCATCTGCTATAGATAAAATGTATCAGCCAAGGGTCATTTTGGCCTGTCATTAAAATTACTCAACAACAACTGGCAGCAGAACTTATGACATGCCTTTCCCGATGTTTGTGTTTTTAACTAGCAAAAGAGGCCCCACATTTCTTGTTTTAATACTTATTCACGTGATAAATGTAAAGGAAGTACAAAGAAGAGAAGCAGCAGCAATGGCTTCTAGCTTGAACCTTCCCTATAAGCTTTTTATCTTGTAGTATCAGAGTGATACACAAAAACAATGCTCCAAAATATGTATTTTCAAGACAAAATAAACATAAATAAATAGATTCTTGAAGAACATAACATCCAATCATATTTATGACATTGTGCAGGCCTAAACCGTAGTCTTACTTTCATTGTCTACACTTCTTATGAATAAATCATACATCTTATAAAATGGTTACAAAAAAGATAATAGAATATTAATTGACTGTGTCAGTATATGATTTCATTCTGTTCTGAGACATTTACAACTAATTGGACATTGCACGATAATCATCCATACATTGATTTATAGTGACTCTAGTGGTATATCTTAATGTCAGCCTGTCCTCCTACAAAAAACGACCAAATAGGTCGATTGTTCAGCAGCTTATTACGACCCATGGTCACGTTTTAAAGTGTAGCACCTCTAGTGGTCGTGTAAGAAACAACATGCTCCCGTTGATTGCAAACGCTCCGGAGCAGTGTTAATTTACCTATGAACTGTAGAGGAGTAGAAGAACAAAGTAGCAAAACATTGAAATACTCCAGTAAAGTACAAGTACCTTAACATTTTACTCAAGTACAGTACAATATTTTAACATAATTATATATATTTCATTTATTTCACATTTAAATAAAGCAATTAATTCGGTTAACAATTTGTTCGTTTTTTCCTTTAAAAAATAACAAAAAGTAAATACAAGAATACCGTTAAAGTACTGGATCGATAAGCAGTAATGATAAGACTAGTAGTACCGTAGAAAACCTTAACGATATCCATCCCTAGATATTACACAAGTAAAGTGTTAAGTGAAATGTTGCTTTACGAATTTCAACACTTGATGCTGTCACCTTGATTACAATGACAGAAACCTGTATTTGCCTAACTGAATTAGTTTAAAGAGAGAAAACATTTTTGACTTAAAGTTGACTAAAATGTAATTTTTCATCGACTAAAAGTAGACTAAAACGTTTTGAGTTTTCGCCGACTAAAACTAGACTAAAACTAGACTAAAACTATGAAGGATAGAAATGACTAAAATGTGACTAAAACTAATAACCATTTTCGTCTAAAGACTAAGACTAAGACTAAATCAAAAACAGCTGCCAAAATTAACACTGCTCCGGAGGGTCGTTTATTCACAAATAACCCTCTCTGGAAAATCCTAAATTGTAGGATAGTTTGGCCATTAAAATGCTTTTTGATTCGATTTCTAGCGAGAAGTGTATATTGTACTTTTAGAATATACGTCCAGTGGATGTGTAGGATCTATAGTTTGATAGATATTACGAAGATGATTTGAGGTCCCGATAAGCCTGAAACATGCACTTGTCAAGGTTCAGAGGCAAATTTAGCAAATATGGCAGTAGCCATCGATCATCTTAAGATAAGATAAGATAAGATAAGATATACTTTATTGATCCCAAGTTGGGAAATGTTTTAGTTACACCTGAGTAAATGAGGAGTTGGAAAGGTAGTTTCTGAAGATGTTACAAATAACACACATCACACAATGCCATAATAACTTTGTATTATTAGTGTAGGACACTTATGTATGTATAACATCTGAAGATGTGTAGTTTTATTCATGTGTTCACATAATTGTACAGGATATTGCTATAATATTTCACATATTGTAGTTCTATAGAACTACAATATGTGAAATATTATAGCTGATAATGTATATATATATAGTATAGTATAGTATTCGTTTATTTGTCCCCAAGGGGGAAATGGGTTGCAAGTTAAATTATAATATTGACTCCAGCTTTAAAGTGGTCTTATATATGATATATTGAATATACCAAATGTATTGTGACTTGTTCTTCATGGAATTGGACAATGTAATGACTATATCGAACAACGAACATACAAACATATAATGCGTGTCACATCTTTTAAATGCTGCTTGGAAAAGACACTCCCTCCCTCTCACAGAAACACTATCCTGGGCAAGTGTGTATAGCGAATAAGCATGGCTGTTCACAAAGGGTGTGTGTTGAGGAGAAGCAGGGAACAGGAAAAGAGCCTGCAGAGAACAACATAAGTTAAGTGCCAAAGTGAGTTTCGGTGTTGAGTGACGGAAGATGCCAGCCTCAGTCAAAACTAACCCCCACATTGTTTTGTGTCAAATGCAGGTTTGACAAAGATTCGCCTCAACAGCATGTTGCGGTGTTTCCTCTTGCTATTAAACTACCATATTTTCTGGAAAAGCATTTTTCCATGGCTGGCACTGTTGCAAATGGTGTGCACTGTAAATCTTCTGTAGCTTGCTTAAACCTTATCCTCTTAAACTTGAACATTTTTTTATTTTTTATAAGGCTTTTCTGATAACATTTTTGTTATTGCTTTTCAACAATGCATAATTAATTTTGGCATTTAGAAGTGGAAAGCAAAATATCAGAATACAAATGAGACAATGGTCTGTACTGCATGTTAATTAGATTTTTGTTAGTAAGCAGTACATTAAAAAGTTCAGGTTAATGACTGATAACACATTACATTACATGTTACTTTTTAGACGCTTTTATCCAAAGCGTATCACTTACATACTCAATACTGTGGGCAAGCCCCACAGGAGCAATTTGGGGTGAAGTGTCTTGCCCAGGGACACAACGACATGCTGACTGCAGTGGGGTTTGAACCTATGACCCCCTGATCCGAACACCAAGGCTCTATCCACTGCGCCACATGCCTCCCAACACACATTGCCCATTAAACTGCAGGAAATTACAAGGAATTTACATGGTTTACATTTCTGGCAGACAGGTGACAGTTGATCCCTGAGCCCAGTGCAGGGGAGGCTTAAATATGTAAATACAAATTCTGTTACCTACACTAATCGGGATAGTTTAACTTACCAATGGTAACAGGTTACACAGTTTTTTTTCTCTAAAAGGTATGAGCATTTTAATAGCATAATTAAAGCTTCAAATTATTTCTTAAATTGATTGCCTATGTAGCCTATGCTGTGATGAATTACCTCATTTACCTTTAGGAAAGGTCAGTAATGCTATAAAAAAAACTACAAACTACAAATGTTTTCAATTGGTTTATTTAATACTATACAACACTGGTCAATAACTTTTCTTTTCATTAGATAAAGAAGTTGAAGGACTAACTAGTCGTTTATCTGGACTAGGACACTCTGAACAGAATCTAATAGATCTAAAAACTCGGTTCAGAAGGACATGACCGCTACCATCAATGCTTTTTAAATGTTACCTGTTTGAATAGTCAAACTTTAAGGTCCCATGTCATGGCCATTTTTACTGATCATAATTCCATTGTTGAGGTATACTAAAATAGATTTAAATTGTGCAATTTTCCAAACTCACATTGGTTTCTCATACAGCATCTCTGTAAAGTATGTGTATTCACCGGTATTCACTCTCTGTCCTAAACAGCTTGTTGGAGCTCCTGCCCCCCCTCACTGTGAGCCCAGTGTGCTCTGATTGGTCGGGACGTTGCGAGGCTCGCTGCTCAGCTTACTGGTGTGGTTTCCGGGTCGGCGATACAGTGGCACAGCGCGAAACTCACAACCGAAGTAAAAACAATAAGTGTGGCTTGATATTGAGTAAGAAAAAGGTTTATAAACGCTGTGAGAATGGGTCTGCGGAGAGCATTTCTCCGTGATCCCAACTCGTCTAATACCAACCAGGGAGCTCTATGCAAGTCAATGGGACTCCCTGTTAGTTGAACATTTACGCTAAAGGTCCTGGGGCCTCATTTATAACGCCTTGCGTAGGATTCACGTGGGAAGGTTGCTTACGTAGTACAAAGCAAAAAAATAGGTACAGACATTTTCCGACATTTTCCAATTCACAAAACATTGCGCACCGGCGAGGGAAGTGCGTACGGCACTTCCAACGCCTGTTTCCCTTTATAAATCACAATCGACTCGAAATGCGGCGCAGCATTTGCGGGCTTCACGTAACGCCCATATTTGCCTATAAATAGTAAAAGAAACGCCCATTCATTCATTCATTTTGACTGACTGCATGAAGAAGATCGCAGGAATTGACGACAGAACAGCTAAAAAATACATCTCACATCTTGTCAGATTTTGGTTATTTTGAGGAGGTCGAGATAAATCATATTGTTTGGTGGATGCAGTTTGAACCAGAGTAGCAGCATGGAGGTCGGATCGTCACCAAAATAAATAAATAAGTGGTCCGAAAAAGGTTAATGACAAAAGAAATACACATAACCTTCCTTAGGCAGTGTGTTTGTACCGGGGACAGGAGACACCCCCTTGATGAGAAACTGTAAGAAATGATCGGGGAATCCCTCCGGAGTGGAGTCATGACGACTGGATCTGAATTATTTTTTTGTATTTGGTGGTTTGTGTTCCAGCTTTTGATCAGCAACTACATGTATATATCCATAATCCACCAGTTAAAGGAAATACAACTAATGTGTTGTGTTATATTAGCTGTACAATTTACCACATATGGTGTTCTAGTTTCCATACCTCCTATTTTATTTATGGTATTATTTCCACATATTTCTCTCCATTCTTCCTTCTGCCAACGGTGTCGCAGTTTCTCGTCTCTCCCGTGGTTGGTTGTTGTGCTTAGTGCGTACGCATGGGTTAGAGTTGGCGTAGAGGACCGCACATTTTCCCGTCAAGTTAGTATTTTATAAATCGCAAACATTGCGTAGAAACTGGCGCACGCCATTTTTGTTGCGTATATCCCTTTATAAATGAGGCCCCTGGTGTGTGAGGAGCTCCGCGGATTGGTCCATTTTGGTTCCGGGAACCGCATGACGTCATGCGGTTCCCGGAAGAAACAAATGGAAAAAGATAAATCTCCAACGAGGCGTTCTGGGGCAGCATAGACAGGTCTTTTCTGTGTTAGAGTTTTACTCGCTACAGGGTGTACTTTGAGGGTTTTTGACTCTGCAGACCGTTTACATGCAGAAAAACCTTCATAACACACAAGGGGACGGGTAATAACCAGAAAAGCATGACAAGGGACCTTTAATAGTAATTTCCAAAGATTTATCAAACTTGAATGACAGTAGATTGACTCAGTTAATCGACTCAGTTTAGAAAAATAAACACATTGATAACAATTAAATATCAAAGGATTACATCAATCAGCTTAACAGTTAAAGAAAGAAAACATTTAGAAAATATGAAAAAGTTGAGATATACTATTGTAAATTTGGCTGAAAGTATAGAGGTATTGCTTATAAGCCATATCAACTGGTCCCATTGCATTCCTTTCTTGATGTGTTCCTTTCTACCTAGCAAATGGGACACAAACATGCTTGCCACAATTTACCACGGTTTTGCTCTCCACCATCCAGAAATGTGTGTCTCTTTTGCCACTAAATGCAACATTGTGTTAAAGGGTAGTCTAGGGCTGTGCGATTATGGCAAAAATCATAATCACGATTATTTGGGTCAATAATTGATATCACGATAATTAAATACGATTATTCATTGACTTTGAAAAAATCCATTTATTGAACTTTAAAACAAATACAAATAATAATTTGAACAGTATCTTTTTAACTGTTGATTACCCTGAACGTATAATTCAACTGAAAAACCAATACAAAAATAAATGTTACATTTAAATAAATAATATCAAAATAATAAATACCAATAAACAAGATCAACAAATATTTTGGAGCGCACTTCCACAAGCTACTAAACATATATAAATATGATAAATACAAATAAATGAGACCAAATATGTTGCAGTGCACTGTCACAACCTAGCAAAGCAAAATAATTGTTTTTTTCGATTATGTTGTTTTCGTAATTGTGGCAGGCCAAAATCGTATTTGCGATTAAAATACGATTAATTGCACAGCCCTAGGGTAGTCCCTTACTTTGTGTGGTCGTACTGATCAGATTGTGTATCTGATCCAAAACAGCCGCTTGCTGCTGCTGCTGCTGCTGCTGCTGGAGTTCAGATTAATGGAAGCATTGAGCCTGAATCAAGTTGTACAGTTGTCAAAAAAACGAAACAATGTGCTGAGAAATGCTAAAAGCATTGATCTGGAGTAAGGTCAACAAAACTATTAAAAAAACTATTAAAAGCCACACTTTTGAAATGAGGAAGTTGTTTAAATGCTAGAAACATAAACACTGTGGTTATTCTTTTACAATTCACATGTAAATTGTCCCGCATCAATTTACAAAAACATCAAATATGGATAAATCTGCAGCCGAAACTAGTCCCCAACAAATGACAATTTCATCAGATTTTGTTCATTTTTAACTATATTTTTGTATTTTTAAAGCTTATGTCAGTAGGAATGACAGGCTTCTGGTTTTTTGTCTAAAATAGGACCAGCCTTATAATGTTTTCAAGGAATCTTTTGACAAAAATAAATATACAACACCAGCCTTGTACTTTAAAACAAAGTAATCTGTTTAAGGGCAGAAATATTACATTTAATTTTATGTTTGTACAAAAGTGTACTTTCAATATGTTCGAACTATGACTTAAGTTCTCCTTTTGACATTAGCTAGCAACCCTTTTTAATAGTCTTCGAAGCCAGAAAATCTGATCAGAGTTTAAATAAGAACGGCATGAAGCGGTGTGAAATAATCTATTTCTGCCTCTTAGGTAATGTTTGCAAAAGCATTCTCTTGCAATTTATTCTGAATTTCATAATATGCATGAATTTGCTTCCGGCTGTTCCTTAATTTCGTACCGTGTGCCTCGCTGCATCAAAGGTTGCTTCCTATGGTTTCATATATAGATGATGAGAAGTCAAGTGGAGGTTCTGCTGAGGGCAGATGATGTATCCTGTTCTCATAAAATGATAATTCTTCCAAAAAGAGCCTTGAAATCATTTCTGCTGCCTGCATGAGTTTGTGAGTCAGTGCATGTCATGCGTTAGTAGGATATGCACTAGAGTGGTTCATGCATTGCGTGTTCCGCTGTCAGCTGTAGTGTTTGAAAAACATTGTGTGATCACAGCAGGGTTTGAGAGGGTGGGTAGCACAGCGAGGAAACAAAGTAGCCTCATTAATCCCTACTGATAGAAGGTTAGCCATTGTAGCGCTGCAACAGAGATGCCTGAGCTGTTCTATCAGTTCACAGCACATAAGGAGCACAGAAGCTCATAGAATCCTGATTAGACTTTCCCTCTATTCATTCTTTTGAGGTTTCTGCTTCCTTTTTTCATATTATCTGAGTTGTGTGATGACATTCACAAAAAAGAAATCGCAGCAGCATACTGAAGGATTTAAGCTTTAAACGAGATTTCAAATGAATTACAAAGAGAAATCTTAAATGTGACAGCAAATACATTGAATTTTTTCCCCAAGTACTTTAAAAACAGTGTGATACCTGATCTACAGCCATTTAATGATAAGTCGCCAAGCAACATGTGAACTGGCGTAAAAAAGCTCTTGAATGGACTTTTTGGTGATGCTATTCAACTATTATTTATTAATTCAAGGTCACTCAACATTTGTATACACTCTATGAAACTATCTAGTGCATTTTATACATCGGTAGATTACATGACTAATGTTATTAAATCCACAGATGAGATGGATGGATATCCTGTTGTTTAAATCATCTTAGGAGGGGGGTGGAAATGCCTTCTATCCAAATGCAACCTCCTGATAAATATCCACAGTGATGATAGCTCAACTTTGGTTATGATTATTTTCAGCCCTTTCCTATTTGTTTTGCTGTTGCTGAGATATCTGCCCCATCTAACTGATTATTGGGCAATGCAACACATAGGCTAAATTGTCACTTATCATGTCAATGCAATCACTTGAAAGTATGTATAAGCTTGCCTTAAAAAAAACAATTCACAAATTGTAGTGCGACGTTGCATTTCCTATTTTTTCATCTCAGCAACTTCCATATTTGGCAAACAGAACTTTTTTTCACTTATCTAAACTATTCATATTAACAAACATTTAATTATCTTGAATGATGTTCGGACCTATAAGCTAAATGCTAGCACAAATGGAAGTCCACAAGAGTTTACTAAAGAGATAAGCAGTTATGGTACCGACGGCTCTTACCAGGCCAGCCTTATTTAGAGAGCTGAAAAAATACTTTGTTTTCCATAATGATTTATTGCACCAGAGAAATAATATTTATTACATCTGTTTTGCTTTTCTGGGCCATCTGCACGGTCTGATTATAAAAGAGTGCTGTTGAAAAATTGAGAGGAGCTCATATTAGTTGACCTTACGTATCGGTAATAAATTAAATTTCATGTTCCATTTAAAGTGCTCTTTATAAAGACCCATGAAATGATTTGTATTGTATATTGCGTCCTCATTCTGGAACGTTGCTGGGCCGCACTGTTTTGTTTTTAGACCCAGTTGTCTCATGCTTACAATGTTATAGAGGTAGGTTTGGGGAACATAAAGCTAAAAGATAATCTATACATGTCCAGGTTCAGCTTGTGGTGGAAGGAGGGCAGCACAGCCATTTCCTCAGGACCGTTCAAGGGGAACAAAATACTTTTCTTGGCCATTTACATATGTAACCCCCCTCCCAAGCTGTTCTGGGTTGGCCTTGGGGTCTCCTCCCAGTTGCACGAGCTGGGTAACCTGTTTAATTCTGGTCATACATTTCTACTCCATGAGCCATACAACATGCACATCACTTGCTTTGTCTCTTTGTGGTGCAGGGAATTAATTCCCTGGAAGATCCAATTCCAAAGCCAATTTCAGAACATGCCTCTATATTGATCTATTTTAAAAGAATCAACATCTTGGTCACAAGGACCTCTCTAAGGACATATCAACAACTATCAACTATCAGGACTTTAAACATAATTCAACGTTTAAACTGTTTTGGTTAGGGATGTCCCGATCACCTTTTTTTGCTCCCGATCCGATTCCGATCATTTGATTTTGACAATCTGCCGATACCGATTTTTCCCGATCCGATCTTTATGCAATGCATTAAGAGAAAAAAAAGGAAAAAAGCATTCAAGTTGTCCCTTAAACCTCACGTTCTCCACCACAGATAACGGCTGGTCATCCAACGCGATGCATTCAGCTATCTTGGCTGTTATTCTTTTGGCCTTTTCACTGTTCTGGGGCAGTTTCTCTTTCCTTTTAAAAGTCTCTGAAAGTGTCGGTTGTTTCAGTGCCGTTACCTGAGTGGCCGCTGTGTACTCGTCGTGTTGGTGTTTGTAGTAGATTGGTCGTGTTGAACGTAGCTCTGTTCTTTCCACCACGCGGAACCTCCGCCTTGCAAACATTGCATCTGGCTGTTACACTGCCTTCGCTTTCAATTTTATAATACTTCCAAACTCCTGACATTTTCTCTGTCCCGACTCCCGAGGCACCAGCTGAACGTAGCCTCTTGTTAGCTTACTGCTACTATTAGCACCAGCTGAACGTAGCCTCTCGTTACACCAGCTGAACGTAGCCTCTTGTTAGCTTACTGCTACTATTAGCCACTGCGCCCACTCTGTTGCCAGATTTGAGAGAAATAAGCAACCAGGTCTATGAAAACAAGCCCAAAAGAAGCAACACATACATGATGTTGTGTAATTTTAAACCAAAACTAAGGCCTCAGGATGACTTTAAGACGTGAACATGGTCATTTTTGTTTTGTAACATTAAATTAAAAAATAAAAATATTTTATAAAAAAAAAAAATCCCCGATTTTTTTCTCCCGATTCCGATCTTTTGAAAATCACGTGATCGGCTCCGATCCCCGATCACGTGATCGGATCGGGACATCTCTAGTTTTGGTATTGTTATGGTCCAGAATGAATGATAGAGTCAGTGTTAATCTGGCTACTACACATTTTCATTCTGTACATATGAGGGGTAAAGGTTTAAATCAAACACTATAGGCAAATAGAAAGGTGAGAAGACATGGACCAACACTTTACAATACCGCACAACCAGCAAGAGGCAAGAAGAAGTATATCTGTTCTATAGAACAGTTGCCATGGTAAAAATAAGCTTTTAATAAAAACGCAGGGCATTTATTACAAATGTAGGGATTTGGCAGTAGATAGATATTTAGAAATGTCACATAAAGACCCTAAGATACAGGTCGTTATTCATTTAAAAAATGTTTGACAGTCTGCCATTCAGTAATTAAATATGCTTCACGTTTCGGGGGCTTCCTTCTACAGTAGTTGTCTGCTAGTCTGGAAACTTGAATTCTCATAATAACATAACAGCATGCTGTTGGGGGATGTATCATATGCAAAATGCAGAGAAACTGGACTGTCTTTGTGTGCATTTATAAGCAAAACAGTTTTCTGCAATTCAAAGGTTCAACGTTTGTGTTTTGCACCTGATGTCTATATTTACAAGGTCACTTGAAGTATATTATGAATGCATTTTTATATTTCTATAGAGATGATGCAGTTTAGTATAGTTCCAAAACATCGCATGACGCAGAGAACTTTCATTGTTATAACACATTTTCAAAAACTGTTCTAGGAGGTTCTTAATGTGATTTTCCTGTGATTTAATGTTTGATTTTCTGTAGTAGAGGAAGTGGACCCGGCCCCTTGCGTGGTTGGTTCTCATGACACAAAGACATAGGCTATGCAGCATCTGTTGGATTGTGTTACATCCGTGATAAGTGGTGGAATTGGCTTGATGCCCATGGTGGGGGCACCACATCATAGGGCTGGCATCCTACATATGCTGTGTGGTAACTGTCTGTAATCAGAAGATTGTTTTGATCATTTGGTTTTTGAAAGAGCTATCTATGTGTTGTCTTGTTTGATTATACACTGTTCTGAGAGATTTCCATTTTAAAGTGTCAAACCACAGTTTGATCTTGGGTGATGGACTTTTTTTGTTCAGCCATGGGTTGATAGACATTACTTATTTTGCATATGAATGAGTTGTCTTATCTTTAAAGTGAATTCTCCATATTAAAATAGACCAAATGTTTCTCAAGGTTTCCTAAACACCTTTAAACCCAGATTCAGATAGTTAGATATAAGTGGGTATTAAGTGCTTGGTTAAAGCTTTACAATGAAGGCACCCTACCTTAAATCTATACACAATGTATGACCTGTAACTACTATAGAAGGAAGCATTTACCTTACCTGCCTTTCTTGCTGACATACTTGAGGTCTCAACATAAGTGTATGTTTGTGTCATTACTGTTGTGTCTATCAATATTTTACACACAAGTACTATATGTGCTAGTACATGGTTCTTTAGCAGCTGTATCTTTGCTTGAAGAAGAAAAGGATGTAACCTTTGGGAGGAATTTGCTTCTTTCTTTTTGCACTCTTTAAAAGGGTCTTGTGGGAGCATTTGGCTGTTGAGGGGGCCGCAGGCGTTTGCCTGTTCGCCTGAAGGAACGAGATATACTATGCTGTAGAATGTAACCTTGTATGTGTTTGGAATGGAGGGTGGCATTCTCTAGCTCTAGGTGTAAAGAGAAGAGAGGCCATGCATGTTATGCCCTCACTGTGGAGAAGGCGCTGATTGAATGGAAAAAAAAGGCTTCTTATGAATTTCATGAAACCTCTCCCTCTTTTAGTCTACCTCTCACACTCAGAGCTTGCTAACTTGATGACCTGTGGAGCCTACGCCATGAAGCTACAATATCTACCTTGATCTGGAGGATCTGTAACATTCAGACACACCTCCTGTCTAATGCCCTGAGCTGACTCCCACTTCTGCTACAATATTTATCTCGCTGGAGTCTATTTGCCATTCATTTTGATCTTGAAAGACACAGTAATAAATAAATATATTTAGTGGAACAGTGCATAATGCATGGCAACAGGAACGGGTGGCATGAAGACTGAACCCAACTCAAAGGGGTACTTGAAGAAGATGAGATAATAGAGCGTGCACAGATTTGCACACACCAACGCACACACAAATCATTGTACAAACACCCACACACACATTTATGCAGAAGTTCGGTGGCCTGTAGCATCTTCAGTGGCTTGTGGAACGAGAGAATCAGCGACATACTGTGAGTTAGTGCCGCTCCCATAGGAAGGAGATCAAAGACCCACAACCACACAAACACACACGCACAAACACACAATAATAAGAGCCTGCCTCACATTCTCATATCTAACTTCCACATTACAGAAATTAGCAAAAGGTCTAGAACGTTTTATTTGAACTGGCTTGATCCGAAGTTCATTATATGTAGAATATGTTATGTTATATGGAGAAGAATTGAAACATTTGCACTTTGTAAAAACATCACACTGGTTATTTTACATTTTTAAGCAATTTATGTTTCATTTCCTAAATGTTTTGTTTATATACTAAATCAGGTTTATTAATACTGTGGAAAGATGTCATTCCATTATGGTTTATGTTGACTAGCTTGGTTTTATTACGCTCTATTTTGTACCAAATACACGTCTAGTCAGTCACGGTTGAGTTAAAGCTAAAATAGTGCTCCACCCTAAATGTTGATTGCTCAAATCATCAGTAAAATAATTTGTCAGTAAAGTTATTGCACTTTTGTTTAAGATTCATCATTCAAGACAACAGTGCAGCACGCTAAAAACGTACAAACTGAGTCTTATCACAACATTACTTGACTACTGTGTTAAAAACAAAGAGGTGTGATGGAAACAGAAAGCAGAGCTGTCACTCTGTGTAAATATGATGTGTTTGTATCACAGATGATGACTCATGTTTTCTATTATAGGAGTTGAGTGCATGTGTGGCTGCTCTGAAAATGAACTTGAATATATCTGGGCGGGGGAGTGAATAATACATTTTTTAATATATATAGATGTAATATAAAGCAAGCAAACAAGCATGACATTTTGTATGGTTAAAAAATGGTTAAGAATTTGACCTAGAATCTAGATTGTTTTTGTGGTGTACACATGAAGCAGCTGACCATTGATTAACTGAACAATAGCTTCAGGGATAACAGCAGGTGAATTACACATTATTGTAAATAACAAATATATCTTTCCTGTCATAGGGTTACACCTGTGGTTTCTGCTGAAGACCACATCTTTGAAAAAGACCTCCAAAATATAATTTCTGACGGTCAGTGTCCTTTTAAAAGGGGGCCCTATTATGCTTATTTTTAGATTCATATTAGTATGTTTTGCCTCTACTGTGACATGCTTACATGGTTTAATGTTGAAATAGTGCTTTATTTTTCTTATATTGCTATAGCACTTCTTTCTATCTCTGACTGTCCCACTTAGAGATGTCCTGCCCCTTATCATGTATGGGTAGTGATGGGAATTCCGGCTCTTTGTAGTGAGCCAGATCATTTGGCTCGGCTCACCAAAACGGATCTTCATTTTACTACACATATACCTTTTATAATTCAGTCAAATGTAGCCCTGTTTTGCCCTGCCTAATGATTTATATGTGTACACATATATCACTTACATTATTCAATACATCCTTTGTACTGAAGTATTCAAAAGTAAAAATTACATTTTTAATATAAATGATTTGCTGTGGCCAATTGCATTTACAGACCCTTGTAACTCTCTGATATCACCCAATGAATGCACTGACTTGCTTGTAGAACCACGCACGCTACACAAAGCAGATAGCAACACCTATAAAAACGTAAGCATAGACATTTAAAAAAAGGGCGGCTACTGTATTGACATTTTAAAATTGTATGTAAAGAAAAAAACAGAACAAAACAGCAGTATTATTATAAAATAATTTCAGTATTAACTAAAGAAAAAAAGACAGCAATAGCTGACATCAAATCTTTGCTGAGCCTAAAGATAATCATAAATAAATAACATAGTGAAAATAAATATATTGCAATGCTCAAAAGAGCAGCTTCCAACCGTCTCTAATCATAAACAAAACATAATAAGAAATAAATGTATTGCAATGTGCAAAACAGCAGCATCCAACAGTCTCTAATCCTTGAATGCACGGAGCACCCGTAGCGCGGGGATCATCATATCATTCTGTCTTGTATTACTTAACAAAAACAAATACAACAAAAAAACGTCGCCTTCGCGGGCGCGAGCCGGCTCCCATCGTTCACTTAAAAGAGCCGGCTCTAGGAGCCGGCTCGCTCGCTCGCGACACATCACTAGTAAGGTGTGTTGAAGAGCTAGCCAATAGAGGCGCAAGAGGTACATAGTGATGTGACTTTGTCATGATACACTGTAAAACCCAACATCATGTTAACCTGTTAACCCCTGAGCCTGTTTTTCAGGTCTCAGGCTCGAAAATGACATTCCCAAAACAAATGACTATCTTCAATTCTAAAAGGGGTAAATTAATAATCTTTTTTCTCAAAGCAATGATAAACCTGTGAGTTGGATGTAGAAAAGTCAGAATCAATATAGAATTTTTTTTATTTTAAAAATAAATTCAGATTGAATATATAAAAAAAATTAAATTATAGTGTCCGTCCAAAATAAAACCATTACTTATAGTGAAAACCACCCTTGAATGATGGGATAGTAGACTAAAAGCTTTAGGAATCCAAACTATAACATATAATAAGTACCCTGTATCAAGATTGATGCAAAACAAGTGACATTTGACATCCAACTGTTCAAGTAAAACAAAGGATCGGTTGGACAGAAACTGAAAGAGTTGATGCAGAGCATCAACTGGGTGGTAAGTAATATAACTTAGCAACGTTTAGTCACATACATTGATGACGATATGGTACTACTTCAAAAGCCTTCTAAAATAGATGGAAAAGGCCAACATTTTTCATCTTGTGAGTTTGTCATTTAATCTCATCTTTATCTTCTTTATCTCTACCATTAGGCACCAGACGTGAATGAAAACAGCGCTCTGTTGTCCTCAAAGGCATTCCGGTTGTTCTTGACGACGACTCCAGGGATTTCTTCAAGACATGCTTTGTAAGTACTTGGACACAAAAAAAAAGTTTGATTTGCATTTATTGAAAAGTCATATCTCCTGTTCACGCAAACTTGGAACCAAAAGATTTAATTTGGTGTAATCAAAATACTGTACACTAAATTTCATGATCAGGAGTCTAGATTGGAAATTAGGTGTCAAATAAATGCACGCTCCTAGCTGTATATGCATCCATAGCATTAGTTTCCTCATACCACATTTACAGCACCTTTTTGGATATAATGTTACAACGCCGTTTGAGTGTGTACTTGAGCTACATGTTTTAGCAAATACTTCTAAATGCAACATGAATGTTTTCATAGGAAGACCACCTCTAATAGGTAGCGATGATAGCCTACTATTCTAAATAACGTGTTTTTCTTTGCAGGATACAACGGGAGATGAGGCCCTATCATCCGTCACTGTTGGTGTGCTGACTGTTCTCAGCGAAGACAGTCCTCAGGAGGGTCCAAGCTCAATGCACCTCGAACCCATCTCCAATGACATTGTGCTTGAGAGAGGTATTGTCATGGAAAACATCAAAAACTTTCCGCAGGCATGTTGCCTGTTATTTGGCCTGAAATATGCTTTGCATTTAGATTACCCAAAATGCATGGCAAATACTCTGAGGTTCGTTCAAACAGTGATGCTTGGACTGGGAACCAAAATCTATATGATCCTTGTTTATTGTTCGGCTCAGATCGGTCCAATATTCAATGTTGGTTGAATGACTTTTTGTTGGCATTTGAAAATAAATGTTGTATTGCAACTGAATCAATTAGTGTTTTTAATGCATTATTTTTGGAGATTGTTGGAGTTTACACAATGTGTTTTGAGATTTGTTGTAGTACAATTATCTTAGTTAGCAGGAATTAGTTTGTTCAATTTAATTAGTACACTTTAGAAGCAGTGGCGAGCCGTCAGGGTCCTCCAGGCCCTCTCTGAGGTTTAAAAACATTAAAAAAATTAAAATATTTTTTTAATATTTTTTTGTTATATTTTTCATTAGTTTTACCAAAATAACTTGATAACATTTCCAAAGAAATAAATCCTTCGAATCTGCCTGTTCAGTTTCTGTTTGAATGTGAAGGGTTAAATGAAAGAAGCTTGTCTCTGTGAGTTACTGTGAAGATAGGAGCTGATTGGTGGTCCAGCTATGAATTCACAGAGGGCCAGCTAGGGTAACTCAACGAGAGAGTAATGTCAACTGACAGTACAATTGACCAATCATATCTTCCCTCTAAATAGGTGGGCTTTATTATCGCGGACTTTATGACAAGTTCCGCCCGCTGTGAAGCTTTTCTCCGTCACGTTGTTTCCATAGCAACAACAACTTCCTGTCAACAGCGTAAACTCGCCTTCAAAATAAAAGCATGTCCATACAAAATAGGTATAAAAGTCACGAGGGCCAGCTAGGGTAGGCCGTTGTTGTGAGTGTGGACAGAGCATATACAACGTTACCTTAGCCTGATCGATCCGATCTCGATTCAGAAAAACAAGGTTTTTCGCCTGCCGTCTTTGAAGCGTGTATTACAATAAATCACGGTAACATATGTTCATTTTGTTGTAGTTGTAGCCCCCTTGCCAGCGATTCTCTCTGACCAATCAGCAGTCGAGAGTGTTAACCTCACTAGTTTAGCATATTGAGCCCATTGTTGGCCCGGTAAGAACCTCGATTTTGGAGGGCCAGAAAAAAGGTGAAAAAGTAGTCTTGAGCCGGAATTAGCCCTGCTACAGTGGAAAAGCGCCATAAGTTAACTTAAAGGGGCCCTATCATGCAAAATGCACTTTTGTACGTCTTTTATACATGAATATGTGTCCCCGGTGTCCCAGGGAACTCACCAAGTGTCAGAAAACACAACCCTCTCTATTTTCCTCCATACCCAAATCTCTAAAAAAGGGGCTGCAACGGATCTGATAAAAACTGTTCCAGATTTGAACACTTCACTGACGTCACAGAAGTGGCGCTACGGCTATTGGGCCAACTCTCCACCTATCAGGGGAATGTGGGGTTGGGCCACGGCCGGCCATTGCCGCTCGAAAGCGCTGGAGACGCTGTAGTACATATGCCAGGCCTGTAAGTGGCGCTGTAGTCTGCCACAAAAGCAGCGAAGAAGACTTCCCGCCCATAGTTACCATGGTTACCCTTCTGTTTATTCTCCGCTGTGGCTTTTTTTCTCCCTCCCCGAGGCAAGCGTTTGCTCCCGCTGCTTTAATTCAATGCAATCCCTCCCCGTCGAGGCAAGCACTGTAATTCTCTCCGGTTAGTCCACCAGCAGATGACAAACACCCACCTCTCCGCCTCTTCCAAGGAACGAGGGGACCGTGCGGCAGAGTTTCAGTTTCAGTTTCTGTCGCCGGTCAAGATGTCCGTTAAAGTTTAAATCTTCCGGACAAAATTAGAAAAGTGCCGGTCAAAGGTCTTCTTTGTTATTTATTGAGCTTTAAAACAAATGAATAACGACACTATAGGCCTATAATAATATAATAAAACACGGAGGACGGAGATCTTTTTTTCTCCCCCTCTTGACTTGATCAGAGCACGGCTCCCCTCTCCTGCAGGGGGGCGTGGTCAGCTGCAGCTCACAGAATCAGACCCGTAGACAGCAAACAGCACATACTGTAGAGCGAAATGAGGCATGGCTAAAATGCATGATCTGTTTGGTATTTTGAAAACAGAAACGTATAAATATACCTTATATAGGTATGGCCCTACAATATATAATTTAAATATAGCATGATAGGTCCACTTTAACTTACTTATTGTGAGGCAATGAGTTTGCATACTTTTTTTAAGTTACCACAATTTATTAAGTTTTACAGTGTAATTACAATTGATTCCAATCAAGGAGTTTCAGGCAGGGTGTGGGAGAGAAACTCCCTCTTTGGGATTTTAGCCTTTTCGATACACAAAAACCTATAAAACACACTACAGGAAAGGTAAAACACCAAAAGGCGAAATAGTGCCTTTTTTGGGAACTTTTTTCAGCCGGGAAATAATTATATGAACGAGTGAGTACTTGCCACAGCGAACATAAACTGCGGTACTTGAGGAATACATATAGTTTTTGGGGAATTAATAGTATTGACTTAAACATACATTTTAAGAAGCAATGCTCTACTTTCACTACAAAACACTAATACGGACTATGGCTGAACATTTGGCAAAAATGCTGTACTTACTTATTGCAATAACTTACTGTACAGCACTGGTATCAGTCTTAAAGTAGAATTCAAATCATGGAGTTCATTCTGCTCTATTGACTTGTACAGAGAGAAAGAGAAATCCGATACAAGGTCACAATTCACTGTGTGTGTCTCATCCAAATACATATTTCATAGACACACTGTCTGTCAGTATAACTGTTCACTGAACATTGTTGATACAGTACACTGCACTGAACATTAGCACATCACATTACAAAGTTCTAGATGCGCTAACATCCTTAAAGTTAAATTATGTGCAAACACCTTCAAATCCAACTTACACGCCCATTTGCTTTAACCAATTGTTCTCTTTTGCATACACACACACAGTTGTGTCTTCAAGCTGAAATAGTGTATAACTAGTGTCTTGTTTGCCTATGATTAACAAACCCACTCATGTTCTATTTCTGCAATGCGTTAACCTTTGCAATCATAGCGTGTCCCTCAGACACACACAGCTTTTCACTGAAATAAGACCAATGCACACAACATACTTACCTCTTCCCACTTAGAAACATGTGGGGGTTTTTATGCGTCACACACATGACTTTTCCTTTCGTTGTGCAGTGCACACTAATGTAAGGCTACTGTTGTGGGTGGTAGACACATTTTAGTATTGTAAAAGCACTGCATGACATCCGGTACACAAACTTAAGGAAGGATAGAAGTTTGGTTTACTTGATAAAATAAGGGGAGATTAATGCAGTCAGAGGACACTTTGACTGCACCAATTTGGTAGAGAAAAAACTAAAACAAGAAACAGGTAAACACAAGAGAAAAATTGCAGATACATTTTTAGTCGCATAAACACAAAAGGTCTGAAACATGAAAGGCAGAAAGAGTTGTAGAGAAGCCTGTCTTGTATACAAAGGTTATATTCCGTCAAGAAGTGTGCTAAGCCATGCAATGACATAGAATGAAAGGGTTCATCCTCAGAAGAACATGAATTTGCCTTTTCAATTATAGAGCAATGTATGTGCTAGCAAAGATTCACCAAAACCTTTTCACTCAGTCACTGGAATTCAATTAGGATGCGGCCATTACTTATTTGAGATATATTACCATGGACCAAAGGGTTGGTTACAATGAAAGTTAGATAATTTTGCATTCTTGCAGTGTCAAAAATGAGGATCATCTCAAAGTTAACAAAGTCTGAAATGAAGCTGTTCAAACATTCTAATGTTTCTCTTCTTCGTATTTATTGGACTTCCGAGGTCCTTCTATAAGGCTTTATTAATCTCCTCTTTACAGGATGAAACTGCATAAATAAAAGCAAACAACCAGAGTAGCTGCATTCATTCTGCATTAATGAAAGTAGTCTATACAAACATTACATAAGGTGGAACATTTTCCAACCACTTGTAAGCAACTGCTATCGTTGACCTTAGAAGACATTTATTAACACTCAAGGTCTTATAATCTTTAATTAATTCATCTTAAGAGAAATAATTGCCAAATATTGCACATGTTCAGGCCAGGCTTGTATGCAGTATAGCCTCTGGTTAATTCCTACATCTTCTCATAGGATATTTTCAGAAACCATTAATATACCAAAGGCAGTATAACAGGGCGTTGCATCACAGACAGGTATCTAATGTAGCAAGAATGCATGCCATTACTAAAGCAAGAAACGTTGGGTTACGTATGGTAACCCTTGTTATATAAGCACAGCAGAGCCCTCTACTGGACTCTATGGGTACTCCCCTGTATCCTATTCATGCATGCATTCCTTCACTGAGATTTCCATAGACGTAGCCGGCCCCTGGGCGGGCCTACCTGAATGCGCGCGCATCCATCGCATAAGAGGCGGCCTCGCCCCCTCACTGCTATCCCTTTATTTTCTCTTCAGCTGAGTAGCATAGGGCAGCAGTGCTCCCATGAGTAGAGGGCTCCGCTGTGCTTATATAACAAGGATTACCATACGTAACCCAACGTTATATCTCTCACAGGCTGTATACCCGCTCTGCTGTCCTGCGAGAACACCGCTCCATCCTCCTGTTTTGGACCGGCTTTCTGTTTAGCAGCCGCTGCGCCTCCCTCACCTCTCCCTCGGCTGTAGCCAAGGAGAGAGAAAGAGGCTGCGGCCGGCCGGGCACACCCTGACGCGCTTACCCCGCGGAGGTGTGCCAAAACGTAGAGGATTTCCTCCTCCTGTCTTAATGCAGCGGAAAAACAAACCTCCAGCCCCTATGGGCCCATGTGCGCGTTACGTCCCCCGGGGCCGGGGGCCCGGGAAACGTAAGCACATTACGTCCGGGGAGGGGGTCAGATGCCCACTGACCCACAGCCCCCCTCTCCCTCCTCACCAGTCCTGCGTTGCCCCAGCAAGCACAGACGATGAAAAGGAGCCAGACATGTCCAAGAGATAAAACTTAATGAAGGGACCTGGTGTTGACCAAGATGCCGCCGTGCATATGTCCTCCACACTTACGCCATTAAATAAGGCTGTTGATACAGCCATGGCTCGTGTAGAGTGTGCACGGACTCCCGTGGGGAAGGCTCTCCCCGCCTGTCCGTAGGCACAAAACACATGTGCAAATGAAAACCCCCCAACTGGATAGCCCTCGACCTGAACGAACTCCTTAGGCTCTTGGGCACAAAGGAGGGGTTCGGTCTGAGTGTCGCCCCCCTTTGGTCACCCCGGATGTTCAAACAACTCGGGTGCACTGATAAAGCGGTTAACTCAGACACTCTTTTGGCTGACGTTAAGGCAAGTAGCAATGCTATCTTCCATGACAGTGCTTTCAGGGAAGAGAGCTCCAGAGGCTCAAATGGTCCTGTGACCAGAGCCTCGAGCACCAGCGGCAGATCCCACTGCGGGGCAGAGGCGCGCACCACTGGGCGCAGCCTGCTGACCCCCCGCAAAAACCGCGACATCAGCTGAAACTGAATAGATCCCAATTTACAAGATAGCATATGCAGTAACCCCAGCGGGACCACAACGTGAGCCGCTGCCATGAGACCCAGGGTCTGCATAACAGTTAAAGCTGTCACTGATGCCCCCTGTCGCAGTCTGCAAACTGCCCGAAGCAAGGATGCCTGTCTGCTCTCTGACAGGGTGGCGCGTAGCCTGCCTGCATCGAGCACCACTCCCAAATACAACACCTGTTGTTGAGGCATGGGGGCGCTCTTCTCCCAATGGATCGCAAATCCTAACTTGGTTAGATGTCAGACCTATTGAGCCGTATAACACATTGCCCGTTCCCTGGAGCTGGCCATAACTATGAGGTCGTCCAGATAAAAGAAAACTCTCATGCCCCGGCTGCGCAGCGGCTGGAGTGCTACCTCCACGCACTTGCTGAACGTGCGCGGGGACAGGGAGTAGCCGAACGGCAGCCTGTTGTACTCGTAGGCCATCCCCTGGAAGGCAAAACGCAAATACTTTCTGTGTTTCGGAGCAATTCCGATATGAAAGTAAGCGTCCTTCAGGTCGATGGTTGTAAACCAATCGCCTGGCTGCACCAGCTCCAACAACCGTTTCATAGTTAACATCTGGAACGTTCTGCGTACAATGTGGAGATTCAGACCACGGAGATCCAGAATGGGCCTGAATTCGCCTGTTTTCTTGGGCACCAGGAAATACAGAGAATAATGCCCCTTCTCTCTGTCTTGTGTGCGCACAACAGACACCGCCTGTTTTCGCACCAAGGTCTTTTTCTGCTGAGAGAAAGCCTATCTCCCTTCGGGATAATAGCTTCCCCTCTCTTATGCCTGAAAACGTGGGAGGGATGCTGGTTTCAGCGTCCTGTCCATCCACTCCGTTAACATGCAGCTGCGTTTCCACTCCCCGTAACAGTGCGTCAGGGGATGTGCCATCAATTGTGGGGCCCCAGCAATAAAGCTGTGAAATTTCCTGGTGACCAAATCTTCCTGTGAAGGGAAATTTTGCCCATGGGGGGTCAACACGGAAAGGGCCGACTCTCTACTGAGGTCTTTGAACGCAGCATGGCACACTCCCTCGGGAGCTCACGCTCCGCTATGATGTTTTCACCCAAACAGTGAAAAACATCAAGCGGAGTCTCTTTTACTGAGGTCTTTGAACGCAGCATGGCGCACTCCCTTGGGAGCGCGCGCTCCGCCATGATGTTTTCACCCGAACAGTAAAAAACATCAAGTGTAGTCTTCACACTAGACATTAATTGTTTCCTAAACCTGTTACGCCTGCCATAATGTCTCTGTACCCGCATAGCGCGGTTTATCACTCTCACCCGCGCATGAGCACTAGCTGCCTCCTTTACTGGAGTTACAACCTGGGCAGCGAGTGGGGAAACTGTATTGACAACATTACGTGGCTGTGTGGGTGTGTGAAAAACAGAGACACTCAAACTGGAATACAATTTATCACTTTTATTGGCAAAAGATGATGTCTCAATAAAAGGATCATAAAGGGAGGAGGCAGGATTTGCCCTCGCGTCCTGGCCGGAGAATTCCCCTCTCCCTGCCGAGACGCTTCCTCCCGCCGCCAGTCAACTCCTGGAGGACGGAGCTCCCCACCCGGTACCCCTCCGCTGCGGTGGCACCGGAGTGCGGACCGGAGGAGGAGCCCGACGGATTCTGTCGGCCAGTCCCTGCGGGGGTCGGTACCGACCTAGCACCTCGGGACGGACCGCGGAGGCAGAGGGCGCTTTCGGGACTCTCACCCGACGCCTCTCTCTCCGCCTTACCACCGCCGGACGCACTCCCCCTTGCGGAGGGGCCTGAGGGTGAGCCAGCGGCAACATGCGGCTGAGCTGAGCCTTTTCCACCTTCAGGCAGTTGAAGCGCTGAGTGACCGAGGCTATCGTTCCAAAGAGCCCTCCCGTGGCAACTGGGGCCCCAAGGAGATCATCTCGGTCCTTTTTAGCCAGGGCGGTCAAACCTAACCACACGTGACGCGACGCCACGGTGGTCAGGGCCATCACCCGACCGGCTGCGGTAGCCATACCATGGACCAGATTATTCATCTGGCCCACGCAGCGGTCCGAATAATCACTCCCGTCCTCAGACGGGGGGGCGGGAGCGTCCTGCTGAGGGGAAATCAGCGACACTCCCAACACACCCAGATTATTGGCCGCCGCCACCATCTGCACCCCGAGCTTGAATATCTTATCCAGATACTCAAGCATCTCTCGGTCACGCAGGGGCCTTCTGCCCTCTGCCCACCCAGCTGCCTGCGGAAGCAGATGGGCCGCTAGGCTATCCTCCAGCGGGGGCACACCAGGACACTCCGTGTCTGAGTGGCCCTCCACCCTGAGGATTCCTGCCCAAGTAGCCACCGTAGCCTTCGTTTTCAGTGGCTGCCGCCACGTGGCCTCCACACACCGCCAGATGTCCAGGGGGGGTGAAACGAAGGCCGGCTGTGCTGGACGGCCCGAGCCATAGAAGCCCTGAAGCAGGCGGCTCACCAGCCTCGGAGGAAGCGGTGGGGGAAGCGGCAAGCCTGCACGCTCCGCCGCCATAGCCATTACCGCCGAGAAGTCCTGACGAGCCGACCTCTGCTGATGGCCTTCCTGGCGGTCAGCGGAAATCCCAGACGACGAGGTGTCATCATCGTCGTCCCCCTCTCTGATGCCCGGACCCATCCGGGCTGCTGGGATGGCGAAGACGAAGGGCACTCCCTGCACGAGGTCCTCCATCTCCACCACGTCGAGCTCTGGGTCCTCCACCGGCGAGACGTAGCACCCCTCGAACACCGCCACTCTGTGCAGGCGGCTGGATCGAGTCAATAGCCGGCAGGCGCTGCAGACTGCTGATGGAGGCAGGTTAGCCGCCGCGTGGTCAGACCCCAGACACTCGATACACCGAGTATGGGGATCATCACTCCCGATAGAACCCGGACACGAAGGACACGGGCGCTCCTCAGGTGAGTCCATATTCATTCGTTGTCAAAAGAAAACTCTTTCTTGCTCTTTCTGTCCGTCTCTCTTCACTCAGTTACTCGAAAGCTGCTTAGCTGAAGAGAAAGGGATAGCAGTGAGGGGGCGAGGCCGCCTCTTATGCGATGGATGCGCGCGCATTCAGGTAGGCCCGCCCAGGGGGCGGCTACGTCTATGGAAGTCTCAGTGAAGGATGCATGAATAAGATACAGGGGAGTACCCATAGAGTCCAGTAGAGGGCGGAGCCTGTGAGAGATATAACCCAAATAACACAATTCAACAAGTCTCCTTTCACTGCAGCCACAGCTGCGCCACATACATCCTCTCTAGCAGAAGCATCAATATTGACTTAAAATGACAAGAAAAAAAAGAGATTATCTTAGTTTTTTTCAATTCCAATAATAAGTCAATGTTCTTTCACCATGGAGGCTAATGCTGAAAGTCAAGTCTGTCCAGTCGTATTTCTGGCAAAAACCATTGTGGAGCTCAGTTTCCCTGCACACTTGTTCGTTAAGCTGTAGATCGACTTGGTTAGACAAGTTTGTAAACCTGTATGGCTCCGAACAACAAGTCGATCAGTTGCTCCTCGGAGGCTGTGAGCCAAGGGTACCGCTCATAGTTGGTGAATTGAAAGTGGAGGACAAACCCTTTCTCTGACTGCGACAGGCTTGCTACCTTCACCAAATGTTCACATCAGCCATTGCGGGTTGAAAAAACAGCTTTAAATCGCGCAGATATTTTACCTTGTGTAGGCTGCTAAGGATGCTACAGATGCCGTTTGCTAGCAGATTGCTACACACGCTGAAAGGTAAATGGACTGTACTTATATACTACGAGTCATTCACACATTGACACCTCATTCATGCAGAGCCGTACCACTTGCTCTTGGGAAGCTATAACATTCATACACATTCACACACCATTGGCCATGCCATCGGGAGCAACTCAGGGTTAAGTATCTTGCCCAAGGATTCATCAAAATGCTGACTGCACAGGATCGAACCCACAACCTTCAGGTTGAAAGACAACTGCACTCTCTTGCAGCCACAGTCACTAGTGTTTGCAAACGCTGACAATCAAATCAACTGACGTGGAAATGCCAACGTCATCGTACGCCTGCTAGATGGCCCTGTGTTGCCAACTCGAAAACAGTTTCATTGCTATTTATTTTAAGCTACGAGCACCCTACAAGCAGGACTTGATTCTGAAGTCCTCAGGGCAGATTTATTTGACCCAGCAACACATTCTGACTTAAAGTAGAAAAGGTCTTTCTGGCCCTGATGGCGCACCTCTGAAACTGAGCAAGGCTAGTAGCTAACAATGGAACAGTGCAAACAATGTAAAGAGCGCTGACAACACTGTTAACCTGAGACGGAACCGGAGGATTGTCAATGTGCGTCCAAAACAACATTTTCCAAATGTGCTTACAGAAACACCTTTATGGTTCTTACCATTACAAGTTCTAAACATTCACTTGAAAAGTGAACCTACCATTCTGAAGTAGCACAATCCTGGTTGAAGTTCATATTTTTCTGAATTGGCTGGTGGGGTGTGTAGACAAACATGACAAACATCAGGATTCCAATGAGCCAAAAATGAATATTTACTCTTGTCAGTTTTGAGAATAACAAAACAACTGTAATCTTTGCTGTGAGATGGAGCACTGAATTACATCAGTGCTGGAAGCTGGCCATCACAATGCAGCTGTTCCATTTTTCACAGCGAAACATGCAGACAACAGCTTTGAGAGGAAATGGAGTGGATAGGAAAATAAAAAGAGAGAGATTTCCCTTGTGATCACGAACCTGTAATAGTGCAAATCCCTCGTCTTTACATATGGCAGCTCAAACAACCCACAAAGCTGTCTCTTTCCCAGCTCAATTTTCCTGGAACCCTAACTGAAAATCATTAACTAAAAAGGCTGTATTGTGCGGAAGTCATTTATAGCTACATTTTGTTGAGTAAATGCACCATAGCAATGGAATGGCCTACTCCATCTGCACAGCAGGTTAAAAGGAATCATTGAAAAGTTATTGCATTTAATTTAGCATGGTGCTATGAATGATTTATTTGAAAGGAGCCCTATTGTCTGAATGCCAAACAACAGCAGTGGGGGTTACAGGCAACATTTTGTCCATTAGTCACCATACAAGTGTGAAAAAAAGGAGATTCATTTTAGTGCGGTAATGAAACCAGAGCCTCTCGACAGACACCTTTATTTTGAGCTTTTTAAAATGTAAGAGAGATAGATGGTTTACTGTGTCTAAAATAATTGCCTGAATTATGAGTTCATTACGTTAAAGCGGGGTGTGTTTTGAACCATCACACTTGGACGTTAGTTGTTGCAATAATAAAGGATGGAGCTCCTCCACACCTTGGTAACCTCAGTGGCAGATTTACTTCAGGGTAGCTGGTGCAAAACCTAAACTCCCCCCCCCCCCCCCCCCCCCCCCCCCCCCCCCCACCCCCCCC
>CALSBW010027773.1:1370275-1404630 GCA_943590975.1 Lindbergichthys nudifrons | reverse complement strand
AGCACACACACACACACACACACACACACACACACACACACACACACACGATAGACCAGCACCAAGTCTATGCAATTAAGACCAAGGCTGACTAGATGCTGGTTCCAGGACAAGTTTATGTTTTGAGGAGAAAACTAAGTTCTCTGCTGAAAAATAATAACAACATTATAATATTATGGTCTTGTTGGCCATTACCACTTCTTTTATAAGACATGGGGCATTTTTAAGAACACCAAAATGGGTTTATGCCATGCACTTTGCATAGAAATTCATGAAACAATCCAACTTTGTCACCATCCAAATAATGTCATAAACCATACTGTGATGGATATTGTTTTTTGCAAACACATGCAAGAACCAGCTGGCTTTCTACTCCTTTTGCAGGTAAAAAAGTTATGTTCAGGTGCAGTTATATGTAATTGAGATTTCCAAACAATTTTGATTGGACACGTGACGTTATTATGATATGTGAAAAGAAAATATTAATGTGCTACAGAAAAAAGGAAATGATGTGTAATACTCCCACTCGTTCTTAATGAAGGATTTTTGCAGCAGGTTTAGAAGAAAATAATATATTTGATACTGGAATATTTGTCAATAAAATCATATCATATCATAATAACTCTTTGCCCATATTTTACTCATTAAAAATCAAGTTAGAGATAAAAGAATGTTCTGCACAAATGACTTCAGAGTTGTTTTATGGACGTAGATGATATAGGCTCTAGTTGAGTATGACCTGCAAGGTGATTAACAGCCGATTAGAAGCCAGAAACCCTTTGTTAAACGTCAGTCATTGTTCAGTTCATTTGTGTGGGTTGATTTAGGTCCTGCTCACAGATCAATGCCGCAGGCAGGAAAAAAGACTGGAGAAAAGACATCAACATTTAAAATGCATTCCCAAAGCTGAGTCTTCATTCTCACCCCTGCCCCGTGGGGACAGACAACAACGCCGAATCTCCATATCAGTTGGTCGCTTTGCTCGGCTTTGCCTCGTTTACGTGCCTACATTTCAGCAACCCAGGATGGCATCTCATACAGCTGCATGATGGAAAGGAAAGGTCAAGTGCTATACATACTGTGGCTGCCAAATCATAAGATGTTTTCTACCATTGTTCTGAGAGAAAGAAATAGAAATGATATTACCTCTGGTACCGTCATGAAACTTGGCCTGAATTTGTATTCATAACTTGCCTGCCATGCACACACGAAGCAGATATAACTGAGGGCATAATGGAATATTTTTGCTCTCCGCCTTTCAGATGGAATAATAGCAAACACTGAGGGCCGAGGAAGGAGTTGAGGAGGATAAATTCAATAGCGGAATTATTATATCTGAGTGAGAAACAGTAAACATGAACCGTGCCAGTTTTTAAAGGCCGCCTGTGTATAATTTCTTTAATGTGGCAGTTAAAAGAGTGCAACTTCAAAAGGTTTTAAATGGGAAACACAGAACAAAAAACAAATAAAAATAGGGGATGCTTTGCCAAAAAAGAAAAAGCTAAATTAAGCCAGGGTTCCAAGCAAATGTTGCAGATAGCGATCAATCCATTCCCTAATGCTATTTTTCTCTCTCTTTCCTATTTATTTTGACAGGCTATTCCTCTGCCATACTGTCACATTGCCAGTATATGGAGTGAGATTGGACTGGCTCCAGAACACAAAAAGCTATAGAGTTTGTGTGAAATGCACCATCAAAATGGTCTGGACACGTCAGGGTAAATGTCAGTGGTCTCTATTTCTGTAGCATTTATGAGGTTCACTGTACATGATCTTTGAGGTTAAGGGTAAGATTAACTTTATTGAACCTCGAGGAAAAATTGTGTAGCCGTGTGACTTTTCAAAATCCCTTTTAACCTGATGATGTACCCGTTTAAAGAAAAACTGAAAGTAACACTTGTCCACTTGTAACACTTGTCCATGGAGAAAATGTGATTACAAAAAAGGAAGTTCATGTCCTCAACTGTGAGCAATATCAATTTAATCTCAAAATAGTCTGGAGTTATGTTTACCAAGATAAGTAAAGAAAGAATAAATGGATTATAACATTATAACATATATATATATATATATATATATATAACTTTGCTGTTTCCTCCACCCCCACTATACAATTGAAATGGTTTGTTTTGTTGTGAAATCTCCTAACACCAATGAAAGGGATTGCTGTTAAATGTACCAACAGAATACAACAAATTGTATTGTTATTTTAATAACACCATCATCTACAAAGACTCTTGGTTACGTTTTTAAGCATTATTATTACTGAGTATATACTCAGTAATAATACTATAATTATAGTAATGATAATGCTTAAAAACGTAACCAAAGATGACTAAAGGACTCATGATTTTGAAATGGTTGTCACCTTTAGTGAGATGAACATATTGTGCTTAGACACTGTAGTCCTTTTATTTTTTTGCTTTTCAGTCTCTGTAGATGAGGAGGCAGTGTACATTGACAATATGTGTTTTCCTGGGAAGTCACCCTGACTTCCTCTTAACCTCAGATCAGCAAACCAAACAGCACCACAACGGAGGAAACAACAGTCACAGTTCAAACGTGTTATTAAAAAATTAGTCTGATCAAACTAGCCTTATTTATTTGCAGCGCGTGAGGCTACTCATGATTGGCTGAAAACTAGCATCAAGCTGTACTTGATTAGTGACGCCTGATGAGCTTCTTCTCGCTCATTTTGAGATGGGTGGGGTGCTGTTGATTTGGGCTGATGAGACTTAATCATGTTAATCAATGGGCTCAGGCGGGGGGGGTTGAGGCCTCATAGAGTTTAAAGATAAATAAAAAAAACTCTCTGTAGCTGAAGTGGGTTTCCTGAGAATAAGCTTTATCAACATTGTTTAAATTATCCTTTGTGTTTCTCTTCATTTTCAGCTATATTGTTTATACCGTTTTTGTTATTCTCAGAATGAAAACTTTCATTTTTCATTCCAGAAAGCTGCAAATTGCCTGAGGAATGTTCAACAGTCATCTATAAAATGCATTTCCTTTTTTCTCTGAGCTGTTTAAGACGAGATTCACATGAGGTTACTCTGTCACCCTGACTGCACTGAACTGTCATATTCTTTTTAGATTTAGACATAAATTTAGCAAACGCAAAATGCTTTTTAAAGCACTCGGAAAATCTCTGTTCAACTGGGGAAACACTTAAAAGCTTAGTGTTAAGTATTTAAAATAAGTGAGAGTAAAGAAAGTTTTTGACCCTGCCATCATTTTATTCACAAGAGATGTGTAACCTACATACATACTTATACGAGAAATCAGTGCATGTGTTTGATTTGGAATAAATGTTGATGTAAGAGCCTGCAACACCAATGTGGCTTATGTTATTTGCATAACCCCGGTTCTCTAAACGGGATGCATTGGTGCTCCACTGTTTAAAACACGCACTGTATATTCTTCAAAGCATTTATGATATCATGTCAAACCTGGATGGTAAAGGAACCTCCTCATGCCCCATGAGAACTTCTCATTTTGTTCTGAAGCTGAATAGGGTCTGGGAGGGATCCTTGTCCAATGTATGTCATATCAAAACAGGAAGTTATGTACTGTTCTGCAATGTAACAGATCCAGTTATTTGATTTTTTTTGTTCAGGTTATTGATATGTGATGTTTTCCTTATAAAGTCTAGCAGGGAAAAGGAAATACTGTATAAAGAGAACACACTCACATTCATTTTTGAACTTTGTTAAAGGAACTCTAAAATAACCCTGATGATGTCATACTGGTTTTCTAGGTCTGGGATTGGATACTTGGAAACTAAATTCATAGACACAATAAAGGTGCATTATGGGAGGTGTAGGGTGTTTTGAAGCTGCATTCCTTCTAGGCCTTAATAATCAGAATACTTTGGCCGTTGCTGTTTTTTTATTTTAATTACATGTAAATTAGCTAATAAGTAGAACAATAAACCACATTTCTACGGGGTTTCAGTTTGCATTTGGGATTTCAGCTGATCAAATAAAGAGTGAGACTTTCAAACATCAAAATATTGTTGACCAAATATGCTACGATATTGTGGGTTGATCACTGGGGGTTTGACAACATTTTTAGACAATGATTTAAAATAATTTATCATTCATATGTAGACAATAGGAAAATATATGAATGCCATATGACAATGTCCAAGCTCTATGACTTTATCTAAAATTATCGTTTAATATTATTAGAATGCCCAGTTGTACAGGGAACCATGCTATGGAGGGTGTGGAAATCATCAGACCTGGTTACCTGGTAACAGACCATAGTTTGAATGTCCAGACAAACTGACTGATCCTCAGGCCCTGCTGCTAGTGAGTCATATAATGCTGAGCATAGGGTGGGAGAGCTGCTCCAGATTGATAATAGGGAGCTGCTCCAGATTGATAATATCTCAGAAGATCAAGGTAAAAATGCAGAAGCAATCTGTATGCTAGGGAGATTGGCAGATGAATGCCAAGCTCAATCCAAATGAGAATGAGAACTTTTAGATGTTTCCTTCATGGAAAGATGATTAAAGAAACTCTGTGTTGACTTGGCTTATATGTCTTGAAAAGTGACATCAAGGGAAAGGCTTGACATATCGTGGCTGCTGGGACTGGTTCTATCAATTTGTACGTTTTTGTTTTTCACTGTGTTTCTGTGACAGCAGAAACTAAAAGGTCGGGGTCACTCATGTTGTTATGAAAGGAACACCTAATCACACTGTTATTTATTGTGTGAAAAGGACCTAGGCATATTTTGACACCTTTTATGACATATCAAATCATCATATCTGCCACCTAATCCATCAGGGAGAGAAAATCCTACTTCTAGTCTGAAACGAAATACATGAAAACGAGTGCTTTAGAATATCAGAGTAAAGCAAATCTCAAAATGACGACCAAAATGTTTTTCCGATTATGGGTTTTCTGATCAAATGTGCTGGTTATTGATTGACAATTGTTTTATGTGCACTTGGATCACAAGCGCAAGCATTATGCTTGCACTTGTGATCCAAGTGCACATACAAAAATGGTCTGAGGTTATGATAGCAACCCCCTAGTGTTGCAATCACTATTACATTGTATATTAAACAGTATGACAGCATGACATTATACTTATTTTAGCAATTAATCATAAGTCATTTATTTGGAGCTTCCTCTGACAAAAGAGACCTTGTGCAAAAATATTTGTCTTCTTATTTTACTCAAAAATGTCATGCTTATTTCTATGGAAATAAGTAATCTTGTGAGGGGTGTATCTTTTTTCAAAAATCCAGAACACTAGCCTGACATTGCTGGATGCAATTTCAAAAGTGAACTATTTTGGAACTTTTCAGTTTGATTTTGTTTCACAAGGGTCATTATCAACGGTGTACCAACCAGTGTAACATGGCATTGAGTGAATAGTTGTTGTGGGTGGCCAACCACTGCACAGTAGCAGCCAATCAAAGCACATTACAGCAGCACTTGGCATAAAACACATGTGTTATCAGTTTGTTATTTCTTATTATATGTTGTCCTGATATATTTATAATTTTTACTGCAGAGAACACAACAGAAATATTTGACAAAAGATAATAATTTCTTCCTTGTGTCGTTTTCACAACTACTTTTACAAAAATGTGACCTCACTTTATTAATTTCTTTACTTTTTTTAATTCTTACTTGTCAGTCTGACTGCTTTATACATTTCAATCTTTTTTTTATTCATCCCTCTGGTCTGACAGGCCTTAAGGCTACCATCAATGTTTGCCAAATAAGCAGCCTCTAGATTCAGCTCACGGAGGTTATTATGAAAATACAGTGCAAAATATAATTTATATCGAGCCAGGGGGTCCATTAATTTGAGCTTAAAAGTGAATCCATTTGCAAAAGCCACCACTACAGCTATTCCCTGTTTCTATTCACTAGGAACAATTTATAATTGCTTTGTGCCGTGAGAGGAATGGACGCGGGCTTATGATTGAATGCACAGTAGGCATTGATCAGAGTGGAAGATATCTGGGATTCACACTTTCTTTTCAGCGATGCCAACTGGGATAATTCCCAAAACTAAATGGTCAACAATTTAGATTACAGCTGTGAGCATTGACTTCCTGTTGTAAAACCGCCTAATAACATGAGAAAACAATCAGCTCAATTTTCCTGGAGGGGGCGGGGGGGTGGCGGGGTTAGATTAAATTCAGTGCCAAATATTTGCTGTCTAACCTCTGCTCAAGTGTGGATTGATATTCTGTGCAGATATTTTGAGCTTGCTAAAAGAGCAGATCCAATGGAACGTTTGTATATTTTTAGTTTTGGCTGCTGAAAAACGTCTGGTAAGGTATTGAGTAGTTCATGTTGTATTATAATACGCTTCTTGGATTGTGCAAAAGTGGTGTACGGTTCATTAAGGGCATTCAAATGTTGTTTTATGTTGTCTGTGTGTATTAGCTTAGTTGTTATTCATAATTGAATATGCATTATTAAAGAAATGTGAGATGATTGATGAAAAAAGTATTTTTGTCTCTTGTGCTAGAGGGCATATTTTTCGGCACGAGACAGCGTTATGTGTGTAAAGTGATCTTACATTTTTTTTTGATAGCCCCTGGAAAGAAACAGCAGCGCACAGAGCCTCAGAGAGCCATGGATTAGCAGGCGGGCGGGTCTCAGATGTGTGAGAAGACACAAGAAACAAGAAAATCGGCACATCATCAAGAGTTTGATAAAAACATCCGAAATACAAGACTCACTGTGGGTGGTTTGTGTCACAAAAGCTGCAAATATGCTTTTAAAATACTGAGGTTTAAAAACGCATAAAAGGCCAAAATATAAAAGGTTATGTATAGCCATAGCCCAACCTGGTAGGAAAGTAGTTCAATGCCACTGAAATGCAATCACTAAAGTGAAGTATTGCAGCTTTAAAAAAAAAAATCACAGCTCACTGGGACTAGATCAAGGCTAAGGTTTCTTTTTAAGAACCAATGACAACTCTTGCTCATCTCTTTTGCTAACTGATTCAGAGGAACATTTTTAAAATCCTAATCTTGCCCCCCTAATTGTTATAGTTTTAGATCATGGATTTAAGATGAGCTGATAAAATGATGAGTCACGTACCGTCAGACACAGACAGCAATTCAACAAACAGCAGTAAGCGCTTCATTCGCCCCATGTTTCACCTCTCAGGC
Organism: Lindbergichthys nudifrons; assembly: GCA_943590975.1. Lineage (NCBI taxonomy): Eukaryota > Metazoa > Chordata > Actinopteri > Perciformes > Nototheniidae > Lindbergichthys > Lindbergichthys nudifrons. The sequence goes on along the minus strand of CALSBW010027773.1, from coordinate 1,397,483 downwards.
TACATTCAGTCTGCCCTATTTCTTGCTGCTTGCTTTTGTGTCATACTACCCCTGAAATCAAACCTGAGGCCATTGTTTGGATTGACAAAAGCACTGACCTGAAATGTTTTATAATATTGACTTTTAAGCACATTATATAGGTCGTCAGTCAGCGGTAGAGCATTTAAAGCATATGAGCAGAATGTGAGAAATATTTTTTTAAATACAACACATGTTTCCGGCCAGAAGAGTTCCAGGGACATTGCATTCGTTGGTCTGCGCTTTGAAGACCCTAAAACATTAAATTGCTTGGAAAACGACATAACACTACTACAAAGATGTCCAAAAAACAATGCTGGATTATTGGGAACCCCACTGCTCAGCAACTGTCCATATATTACTATATACCAGAGGTGGGCAAACTTTTTGGCTCGGGGGCCACTATGAGTTTTAAAGTTTGACAGACGGGCCGGGCCAGTAGCAGATGGTGGAAAAGTGGCGGCTGATATTGTATTCTTTGAAAACTGCAACGGTTTCTTGGCAAATAAGACATACAGCCTTATATCGCACTTCGGTGAAAAAATATTTAGCTGTCCACTCCTCATTAACATTGTCAACTTTTCTTTTCTTTGGACTACTCATTATTACAGATGCAGGTTCAAAGGTGAATTAGGTTCAAAGGTGAATTATTGCGTCATTGCGTCATGACGTAACCGTTTACGTGCCTTCTTACGTGCTACACAGCGTTTTACGTCGCTGAGTTTCTCCGCAACACCGCTCACAACAACATCAATAGAGGACTGCGTTGGGTAGTTTTTAATCATACAAAACCAGATTAAATTAAAGAACTACTTCTCCAACCTTATACCTTTCTCCAGAGTGCCGTGGTGCATTGTTTATTAATGTGGTTCAGCGACATTACTGCCCGCTGCAGTGCTGCTTGTGCACCGGAGTTTAGTCTACTGTTAACTCACGGCAGCGGCCGCTGGAAAGTCCTCACCGTCCAACTGTCACACAAGCAGCTGATACATATCCCCAATTCCTCATCAGTGAATGTGTTTCAGTATGAATTGACGCTGTTTGGCATCACAACGCTGTTATGAAAGTTTCTCTGGCATTCTACAGGTGCATAGCAACCGAAGCTAATCAGACTTTCTTGACTACTTGTTGCTATCATATTGTGGCATAAGCCGTTTTCTACACGCATACTTTACCGGCGTAGTTTTCGTCATGATTTTACTTGTGATGGCCACATGTTACATGTAGCCCATGTATTTATTCCATCCGATAACTGCAATAATACAAAACAACAGGAAAACGTCTGCCTCTCCACAATGGTCAATAACATTGATGAACGGATGGTCAAATAAACAGAATCACACTAAGCCTGGTTAGTGTTGCCTGACTTTATATAAGTGTGTGGTCGCGTTTTAGTCACTTTGCTCAGCGCTACTGCTTGTTACAACTTGTATTCGCTGTACTCGCCATGAACTGTTATTGCTCAGGTTAATCTCGAACCCCTCCAATGTAAGCGTGACGTATTTGGTTCTTAGATCTTGCCGGGTTGCCGAGTGGGGCCAGACTCCAGCAAAGGTAAATTGTGTCTAGAGTGCGCCATCTAGTGGGATCAACTGAAATGCCTGGTATTGCAGGAAAAAGGCAAAATTAATGTCCAGTATTCGACGGGCCGGATTAAAAAGCCCAACGGGCCGTATATGGCCCGCGGGCCTTAGTTTGCCCATGCCTGCTATATACTGTATCCAAAAAATGCTCAATTGATGCTCTGAATTTCTAAATGAGAACCTTTAAGAAAAATGACTTTTCCCTCTGCTAGCACTACACCCGACACACAACTAGAAAAACGTGCAACAGACACAGGTATGCTTATTTGTATGATTTTCTGTTGTGTATCCATCAAAGAAGCTGCTCAATGGGCATTTGCGGTAGTATTAAAGCACACTTGCAGTTACCATGGTAACTGCTGAAGGCACCAAACACACATGACTGAAGTCTTAAGGATGTAACCGTGTATGGAAATGATGACATGCATTGTATTGAGGTTCCTGTGGTTCAGGAGAGGTATAATGGGTTTATTAATGTCAGGGTTGTTGGTTTATCCCCAGCTGCACATGTTTTAGGCCTGAAATACATTATGTCAATGAAGTCTGTCAATTCAACTGAACACATTTTCTTTCATAATTGTTGTTTTTGTTGTGTGAACACAGAGGAACTAAGTGAACACTGACAGCTTTTACTGAACTATTTACTATATTTTATATATTAATTTAGAGTAAAAATGGTAATGCAAAATACAGGCGAAAAATGGTTAAAGGCTTGAGGCTAAGCTCTTGTAACTTTCTTTTTTTAATGTATGGGAACATATGGTCTCAGATACTGAATGCTACATTTTTCTCACTATGAGATTCAAACTTTTAATACTGATGCAGGATTGCTAAAGAAATTATAAACACTTAACTACAAATGTATAAACATTTATTGCCTTTCTTTGCATTTAAATACATATTATTGTCGTGACATTGTAGATTAAGATCCATGCAACTTTTCTTCTTTTTCTGATGTGTTATTATTAAAGTATCATTATTGATTCAGAGAGATGGGTTTAATTGATCCCCCTATTTGCTTGTAGGACAAAAGTTGGTATAGAAATGAGTTCAATGTGGACCCCAATGAAATGATTTAAGAAAATAAATGCTAAACATTTACACACATTCTTTATTTATGGCTGCTTCCCCAAGTTTCTGTTGTTATAAATGGTACAATATTCGTGGGATTTTAATAACAAGTGGGATGTATTACAGTGGCATCACAGCACATCAATGATACATTAAACACATGTTGTCCCGCAAATTCATAAATAAACACACATGTTTTATCATCTGTTACAGATTACTCCTCTTCATCAACATCAGCCTCTGTGACACAACGGGATACTTACTGTTGGATTTTAAAAGATAAGATAGAGTCCCGCCCAGTCATCATCACAGATGCGGGAAAAGGACATCATCATATTTTGAGATCTCAAGTCCTCCAAGTTGTCTGCACACATGAAAAGGCACTCAGTTTTTGTAGCTGGCAGGAATCCAGTATCATTATATTTCTCTTTATATTCAATGACATGCAGATGGCTGACGACACAAAAAAAGTGTTATCGGATATCTCCACATCTGTGATGTCTGCAACGTATACTGTATAACTGGCATTAAGTGAGATAGGATGTACATCTACTACATGTACAACAGAAGCTGCTACTGCCTTCCTCTCTCAGATGCTTTATGCCATAATGCCAGGTACTCACAGCCCACTGTTCGAAATGGGGGGGAGCCAGGGGGAGCTTGGCTCCCCCGAAGAGGGAGGGAGCTCCCCTGAAGGCCGATTTTGAGATAAATAGGGGGAGCCCAAAATAATCGTGCATATTTGTGTCACACAGATTAGAAATGTTGAGTTTCTGTAAATAACAATTATTGAAATAAATAATAGTTATTGTTCATTACAGTTTCTGAATATTTGTTTTATATTTGTGAATATTTCTGGGTGTTGCCATCTGTACGTGGCGGCGCTGCATTCCTTACGCTACTTACATTGCTATGGTTACGATGGCGAGGTCGCGGTATTTGAAATGTTCATATTGATATTTTTTTAACTCTGACTTTGTAATAAAAAATATGGCAAAACGAAAACAGCCAAGCGTCGCAGCTTTTGGATTCACAAGTAAAGAAGCGAAGGAGTCAACGTGAACGGAACAACTTTTAGATGGCCGGCTGTAAGCGACGTTAGGGTCGAGTTTGACAGCTCCACACCGAGGGAGAGGCCTGCCGATGCGGAGCCTGAAGAGGCTTCAACAACGGCCACAGCCGCCGGCGTAGTGACACCGTCTGTAGTAGTAGCAGAGTGATTTTATAGCAATCCATGCAGGATGTGCACTGAAAAATAGGGCTCCCCCGAAAGCAAATGGGTAATTCGAACACTGTCACAGCCTCATACTTAAGTGGGCTACTTTTGCAGGTATAAAGCCTCAATAGTTGCTTTGTGTCAGAGTTAAACCATGTGTACTGAAATTATGTTAGCATACTACATGTTTTTGCCATTGTGTTTTGGAGTTATTGTAGTAGCTGAATGGATTATGTTCATTGGCAGAAGTTTCTTTTAGCCCATAGTGCTTCATCCTTGTAACATATAGAATTCATAGGCAGGTAGCAGAGAGGTTGTTTGTGGGCGTACAAAATATATGATTTCGATACCAGAGACCAGGATCCACATCACCTGTCCCACATGTAGCTAGGTTTGAGCTAAACAAAGTCCTTTGGTTAGTTTAGATATAAAAATATGGATCAGGTTAACATGATTAGTCTCAAGTTACCATTGTTTTGACCAATATTAGTCCAACACGACAATCTTTTATCAAAATCTTAGCCAAGTTCTTTAAGTTATCCTTACAGCGCTTTTTTTCCCACTAAATATTGTAAAAAAAACAATGGAATATGGCATAAATGTTGCTATTTTATAGACAAGTAATCCGTGTACTGTTACGTTTTTCAAGGACCCGGAATCCTGTCTAATGTTAACATTTCTAAAACATAAAATACTCTTGACAGATAACTTTTAACACATGTGAGCAGAGCTTATCAAAGCAGCAGAACAATACTGTTTCCAGAGCGACTTACAATGACTGCATTCATACTATGTTGCTACACCCAAAATATTCTAGTACATCAATGTCATCAAATATGCCACTGTTAAAGAGACAATTTAAGATGGAATTGTATCACTACCCCAGCATGGGATTGGGACATCCTATACAAACCTGCCAAGCTCCTTACAAATGCACACACAATATTCTCATTCACTCAACCCAGAATATAAAATAAATGGCAGGCCACGTAAGATTGACAAAATGCAGTCAGACGTTCCTCTATTTGGTGACGGATTAAAGTATTCACAGAGGTTCTTTCTGCTGCATAGCTCTGACAATAAGCTTAGAATCCTGCCTAAAACAAAAAAGAGTAATGTGCCTGGATCCAAAAGTGAGTTGAGATGATTAGAGCAAGGCCATACCATGCAGTGGAAAAACTGCATTGTTTCGAGTGCCAAAACTAACTGAACGAGACATTCTGATCTTTATAACGTTTTTATTTTAATACATACTTTTGTCAATGCATTATTATTACGACATCCCAAGATATTGATATTAATTTAGTTTTTAATGGCATTGCTGCATTCTTGTCAAGTCAAGAAAGAGAAGGATGTAGACACACTACATATTTACCCAGAATTCTCGTTAATTTAATTAACACTGGGTTGACTGGGAAGTGCAAGCTATTATACAGCTGTGTAGACAGCTGCGTTGGGTAAAATGAAAGCAATAACTTATATAAACGTAAGATACCGCGGTTTCTGGAGTTTGAATGTTTGAGATTAGATAAAAAACATAATTTTACTTAATACTCACATTTCAGTGTTTTCCAATATACTGTCATTTATTATATACAATATCTATACAGTCCTTTCAAAGCTTTTAATCATTTTAGTCACTGAGGCCTCTACAAAAACATAATCTCAGGGCATGATTGGAGAACTCTCAGCTGTAATTAAATGATAAGGTGTTTATGCAAATATATCAGATTTTTGTTGGCGGCAAGACAGCAGCTGTTTGAATGAGAAGGTTGAGATAGCACAGATCATTGATTAAATAGAGAGTCTGTTAGTGTCCTCCCACTTGCTCTCTGTCTGTTAGACAGTCACTTCCTCACCTTATCAGTGTGGCAGATTAGCTGTGAAAGTAATACTGATGCTGTGAATGCCATCAGATATATTTTAATAGGAACTGTGGCAGCTCGGAATTTACAGCCAACTTCAATTCAGGCAAATATGAGGAGCGTATCCTTTGCTTTCAAAAAGCTCTCATCTGTTATCAAATGATCTGCTCACTCCAGCAGCAGCAGCAGTTAAAGTATGAATGTTTGTGCTATTAAAGCAGCAGAGAGAACAGTGTCATGAAATGAGCTGGCTCAATGCTCATGTAATTATAAATGTGGGTCATCTGAATCAACACATGGTCTTCAGCAAAGGCTATTTCTTCCAATTTTAACATAACATAATTGCCTTAACATTCATACTTTACTTTGGCAGTAATATATATCCAAGTGATCAGGGTTAAAGCTTTTAATTGCATTTACTAGAGCCGGGTGTTTTTCTTCAGGGTTTTCAAGAGCCTCATTGTGTAAGCATGATCCCATCTATGATAGGACGAGTACTTTGGTAAAGAGGAAATATACTCTATTTCTGGATAGTTGTTTGAATATAAGTTGGGTTAGGGTTAGGGTGACTTGTGTTATCATTAGAAGGGAAATGAAGAAGAGAAACAAGTAGCTAACATCAAGACCCAAGTCAAGTTTGGGTGACATGACTCAAACAACAAATCAGTTCAGAAAAAACTCCAGACTTAAGGCATATCATTTATTACTACATGTTTATTAATGCTAGTGACACGGTTCTAGAGAATGTCTGGTGATGTTAGCCAGTGTTGGCAAGTTCTTTGCATGAACCAGAAGTCATTGACCTATTCGATCCGCTTGCTCATATTATTGCAATACATTTTTTTGTCTTTGGTCGATATATAATTCCACATCAAATGAACATGTTTTAAGGATATCTGATTGGTTGGGTTTGGCTATATCAAAAGGGAGCCAGGGAGCAGTGTCACTTTTCTGATCAGCCTTTCATAAGAGTCGACTGCTGGCCAAACTGATAATATGTGTTTGTGTGTGTACATTCATGTGATTTGTGTACTGCTGACTAGAGAGCAGAGAAGCAACCTGAAGGAAAAAGGCATTTTTTTAAGATTTCTTATTAAATGTCTCAACAACAAATCAGATTAGGTAGATATATCCAGGGTCCCCAGGTGAGTAAACATAATAACTGTGTTGCTCCCTTTACTTTCATCTAGCACCATAAGCAGGGAAAAGTTTTCCCTTATCCAGTGAAAACAGCATATCGCATTTACAAGATGGTTTGACAAGAAAGTCACTCCCCTGACTTTTTCTTGTATGGCCATATCCAGGTCGAAATACATGGAAAACTTTACATTTGGCAAAATAATCAGATTGGACTTAAAGGTAACCTATTGTGCAAAATCCACGTTTTCATGTCTTTTATAAATACATATGTGTCCCCTGTGTCTTAAGAGATTCGGAAGGTTTCAGGAAAAAAGATTCTCACTCTTTTTGTCCTGATCCATTTATATAAAAACCTGTCTGAAAATAGCTGATCAGATTTTGGCCACTTTGTGATGTCACAATGTTTTTAGTTTGTGCAACCATTAGCCAAGGTAACTCCCGCCCACCGTATCACATGATTCTCCTCCTAGAGCACAATTGTGTGTTTTAAAAAACAAACAAACACATCCACAGAGGGGCGTGGCCAGCAGCAGCTCATTTGCATTTAAAGCTACAGACACAGATTCAGCACTTTTGAAACAGGGCTGAAACAGAGGGGTTTATGGCATACTAAGATGCATGATCCGTTTGGTATTTCAAACCAAACGCTTCAGAGACATGTTTTGTATATATCTGAGACCTATAATATATTGTTGGAAAAGAGAATAATAGGGGACCTTGAAGGATGAGCCAATACAAATTTGTTCGCTATGACTTTAAAAAACACATATTTGCCAAAAGGTTGCTGTAGCTGCTCTGTTGGAGCCATCAATCCGTCTGGTAATCTGTGCGCTCCACAGGATCGGCAGCTTTCCCTGGACCTGTTGAAACAGCTGAAGTTTGCACTGCACATCGTCACGACCACCCTGAGGCCAGACATCCTCCTGTTCTCTGCAGGTAACAAGAGCATTATCTTGTTGGAACTGTCAGTACCGTGGAAAGATAGTCTGGCTGAGGCCCACAAGATGAAGAAGACCAATTACGAATAGCTGGTAATGGACTGCCATAATCAGGGCTGGACCCATGTTCTATCTCTGTTATCAGTAGCAGGTGGACATTGACTGGTTAAAGCTGCACAAAACTATATTTTTTATATTAACAGTGGATCATATTACGTTGTAAATTGTGAAAGGTGTTGTCAAAGCGATAATCTTCAACTCTGCTGATTCCCTCAGCTCTATGGAGCCTTACTGTCAAACATGTTGTGCTATCACTGTCTGTCTCTTACCTTTGCCTCATCTTTTATTATCTGCACGGTATCAGTTGCATTATCTCTCCAGTCCTCTGTCCTTTCCCCTGCAGCTGTCTTTCGGCTGCCTGATTCACCATGGCTATCAACATCTAGGGCCTCTATTAAAGTATATTTTGCTATTTCATTGGTTCATTTGGACAACCAGATTCATGCAAATATCAAACATATGTCTATCCCTTTTTCAGTTGTGTGTGGTGGTAACACAAACAATTCTAGCTTCGAGCTCCTTTGCTAAGCTTCATTGTTGCTGTCAGTGAGCAGTTTAACACTGGTGCATTTATTCAGAACTGCATTACAGGTGTCTGGTTATATGTTTGGTTACTAAATTATTCTAAACCTTCAGGAAATAAAGTTTTCGGTGACCATAGAACCGAGACCACAGCTTTTCCAATGCCAAAACATATATTATTGCTATAGCCTAAAGCATTGATAATATAAATGTACATCTTTATTTCTTTTATCTCTCAAGGACATTTTTGTTACGACGTCATTACATTGAGAAGAGTATTTTAATGTAAGATTTGTGTTTTCTGATCAGTGAAAGAAGATGTACCCCTTAAATATATTCAAAAATAAATGTAATGTTCAGAAATCCAAGGCAAATCATGAAGCAATAAATGACTCGCATAAATGTAGACCATTAAACATACATAGCAGCTTCACAGTTAGGATATTTTCAGATTTGTATGTTGTATGATGTCTTACTGGCAAGTGTCTGGCCTTCATTTTTCTTTACTTCATTGCAGGTACACTGGCTCTAAAGCAAAGACCAGCTCCTCAGTCAATAGTCAACACAGTATGAAAGACACATTCACAATGAACAATGCATACATGTAATCTATGGGAACCAGATGTTTCTTATGGCTCAAGAAAGCGAACACCTGCTGTATTCACCTCCAGATTACCTGGAGGTGTCCTATGCAGGCATTACTACAGTAATCACAAGAAAAGTGGCAGAGAAAGCCAGGCTGGGGTAAAGGGAATGTCTGAGGGGGAACTGGTTGGGGCAACATAACACTAGCTTAGTCTGGCTTGCCTGAGGGAAAGGGAAGAGAAAGTAGATAAACAAAGAGAGTGGCAGAGTCAAAGAGTCGGAATGAATCCAGGGCCTGAGCTCTGCATCAACCTGTTATCCGATAAGTAAAGTTTGTGAGGAGGTTCAGGCTACAAAGGTTGGTGGTGATACAATGTGGTTTAACACGCTGATTCTGGATGTTCTGATTGTAGCGTATGTGCAGCAACAAAATAATTATGCTTCAAACTGAATTTTGAATAAACGGTTAGCTAGTAGATGTGTTAAAAATGGCATTGAAAAATAATCTTTAATGTGAATCAAGGCATCTGTATTCTACTTATATTATGAGATCATACAATAATTTCAAGATTACATGTACCATCTTCTCAAGCCCTTAAAGAGGCTTTTGTGTTTGGATTAAAGGAGAGGTGTCATGGCCATTTCCACTGATCATAATTCCATTGTTGAGGTATACTAAAATAGATTTATACTGTGCATTTTTCCAAACTCACATTGGTTTCGCATACAGCATCTCTGTAAAGTGTGTGTATTCAGCAGTATTCACTCTCTCCACTAAACGGCTCGTTGTAGCTCCAATAGCTCCAGCCCCCACCCTCCCTGTGAGCCCAGTGTGCTCTGATTGGTCGGGACGTTGTGAATCGCGCTGAGCTCCGTGGAGGTGTGGTTTCCTTGTTTATATATAGCGATACACAGCGAAACACAGCCAAACTCATCCTGAGCACACACAAACTCACAACCGAAGTAAAAACAATAAGTGTGGCTTGATATTGAGTAAGAAAAAGGTTGATAAACGCTGTGAGAATGGGTCTGCAGAGAGAATTTCGCCGCGATCCCAACTGTCTGTTATCAGCCTGCAGCCAGGGAGGAGAAATCAGCAGAGCTGCCTGCACTGAGTGTGTGTGTGTGTGAGGAAGTCCGTCAATCAGCGGGGGCTTAACGTAACGGCTCCGCGGACGTAACGTAACGGCTCCACGGATTGGTCCATTTGGTTCCGGGTACCGCATGACCGTATCGCGTCATAGCTCTTGGCGTGGCTACTGGGTATCCACACGTCACAATGCCCAGGAAGAACATGAGAAAGTTTCAACGAGGCGTTTTGGGGAAGTCTTTTCTGTGTTAGAGTTTTACTCCCTACAGGGTGTACTTTGAGGGTTTTTGACTCTGCAGACCGTTTACATGGATAAAAACCTTCATAACACACAAGGGGACGGGTATTAACCGGAAAAGCATGACACCTCTCCTTTAATCAAACACAATTTTTTTTAGCCACGGGTATGGTAGGAATGGGTTTCGCTCCACAGAGAGCCAATCGTTCCTTCAAACAAAAAAAATATAGCAGATACAGCATAAGATTTTCTGAAAATTATTGTCTCAGCTTTTGGCTCGGCTGTTTCATAGTGATGAGAACAACATGGAAAACATTTCTGCAGTGCTCTGTACTAAATGTAATAAAGGAGTCTCAGAAAGTAGAATGCTGGTATAATTTGCCATTGGCCACACTGTAAAAAATTGCTGTGAAATCCACAGTTATTTACAGTGTTTGTGCCCAATAAATTACTGTATACTATTTTAGATTATAATACTGTGTTTTCCAAACCAAAAATGACAGTACCTCTGGAGTTACTTAAAAAATATCAGTAGTAACGTCCCAACTGTATACAATCTCAGTAACCAACAATGTACTGTAGAAAATCACAGTAAACAACAATGTACTGTAGAAAATCACAGTAACCAACAATGTACTGTAGATAATCACAGTAACCAACAATGTAGTGTAGATCACAGTAACCAACAATACACTGTAGAAGATCACAGTAACCAACAATGTACTGTAGATAATCACAGTAACCAACAATGTACTGGAAGTACCCCTCAATGCAGTGCGCAATGCCTCAACGTCTCAACGTGGGCGGGAGCTCAACGTGGGCGGAGCTCAACCTTTGAGGCACGTGACGTCCCGACTCCCGTTGTGTACTTACCCAGTCACAAAAGTAACATATTATATCTTATATTATTAATATATATATAATTCTGATTTCTGTGGTTATTTAAACATTCCCTGATAAACTTTATTTCAGCGTCAATAAATAAGTGTTAATCCCAGTGTGTTTAGTGTACAACATCACATTTCACCTTCAATTCACGGTTTTCAAAACGTTAGCCACATGCTAATGCTAACCGGAAATGAAGAATATTCAGAATAAAAGTGTTAAATTAATAGTTAGTGTGAACTTCCGTTTTTTTTAGAATAAAACTGCTTTAAATGAAAACCCTGTATTTAATTTAAATTACGTCATATCAACATTGATTTTAATTTCTTACAGTAGGAGAGGTTTTGGGATTTGGGAGGAAGGAAGATTAGGATTAGGTCAAAAGGTAGGGAGTGGTTAGGGTTAGGATGGGGGGAAGGGAAGGGTTAGATTGAAGGGAGGGAAGAGAACTTCTACCCGGGAAACAGGATGCAACGCGTCATCTGTGAAGCTCCGCCCACGTTGGGCTCCCGCCCACATTGAGCTCATTGAGGCATTGCACACTGCATTGAGGGGCTTCTCATGTACTGTGGAAGATCACAGTAACCAACAATGTACTGTAGATAATCACAGTAACCAACAATGTACTGTAGAAGATCACAGTAACCAACAATGTACTGGAGAAGATCACAGTAACCAACAATGTACTGGAGAAGATCACAGTAACCAACAATGTACTGTAGATAATCACAGTAACCAACAATGTACTGTCGAAGATCACAGTAACCAAAAAAGAAAGAACCAACCGAAAAACCTTTTTCTAGAATAGCTAAAATATCTAAAATATCTTAAATAAACCAACATCTTGTTCTTAATATAAATAATCTTGATGCAGTGTAATATTTTATATACTTAGTAGATTTATATTTGTGAGACCCTATGTCTTTGCAAACCGAACTACAAATGTGGTGCTGATTTGTACCAAGCTGCATAGCGTGGCTCTAGGGAATTGTAGTTTTTAAATATATTAGTGTTTTTTTCTAAAATTGGAAGTTATAAATACTGAATTAAGAATACACTGAGGGTTTAAGGGGATGGTAAACACATGTGTGTAATTAGATTTTAAATATCAAATTGTGAAATGGGTGAAAATACATTTTAACCATATTTGACCCAAATTTGACAGTGCCCCCAGTTTGACTATACTCACATGATAGCTGAGGTCAAGAGCTCTCTATAACAGTATGTCCAGTGCATGACATTAAGGATTTTGGGAGATGGCCCTGTGTAAAAAAGTAGAAAACATTACATTCAGTTATAACTGCCAAAACAAACATTATTTACACTATTATGGCCCGTGTTAAAAATGTTTGTAATGTTATCTACTGTTAGTCTGGGAGACTGTATGGGTTGATTGTGCGTTGATCTGTTGGTAATGCCTCGGGGTTCCGGTGGGCATGTAAACAAATGCATAATGCTGCGCTATACTTTGTGGCCTCACCCGGTTGCATGGCGACACTTATTGTTTAGGTGTCTTTTAATAAGCAGGTAGTCATATCATTAGCTAGAACTTGCTGGATCTGATCGATATGGACATAAACGTGAGTGAAGTCTAATCTGACGGGATAGAGACTAGAGATCAGCTGCTGCTGACGAATCGACACGCAGCTCTGCATGATCACATGCAGCGGTGAGCGGAACAAAACACACACTTCAGGTTAGAATATCACACGTAGCTATTTTAATTAAATCTCAAACTATCTAAACTAGTTATAGATATGTTTAGTTTTACTGTCGAGTCACTCATTACTGGATCCGCGAGCTGCATGATACTGGTGGGCTGTCAGGAGAGGGAGAGAGCGCTCCGTTTATTATTCCCGTGTTATTGTAAGTTACTGTACACTTTTGAATAATGTAGTTAATCTACTATAATTAGTTTGTTTAATATCGAATCATATCAATTTCTTTTAAAGCTCAATAAATAAGACCTTTGACCGGCACTTTTCTACTTTTGTCCGGAAGATTTAAACTTTAACGGACATGTTGACCGGCGAAAAAATATTCTAACGTAAACTCTGGGCGACGTCCATGAAGAAAGATAGGTTGACCGACTTTTGGCAACTTTTTCATCGTTTTCCAACCGATTTGACCGCTGTCAGGCACTGACACGTCTCCACAATTGCCATAATAGATTGCCCGATCGGGCAACCAGCAGGTGAGGCTTCATTGCCCGAGCTAAATACTAGATTGCCTCGGGCCATCGGGCAGTCGTTAATGTCGAGCCCTGATGTCCCATGTCTGTAGTCCCTTTTGTTGCTTAATTATAAGCCTTCAAACATGCACCGAGGTCAAGGTTCAAAGGTCAGTATTTCAAAGCAGGAGCCATGTGGAATCTTCATACTTACACATGTTACTCTCCAAGTCAAAACCTTTCCAATAATATATTTGGTGTACCTCTACGGCAAAGTTTTCATTTTCTCATTTCATGGTCACAAGCCATCCCAGGCATATCATTTCAGAGAGCACTTTCAAGGCTCAATATATCGAAGCTTTTTTTGGGTTTATTTGTTTTTGTTTTATGGGGAGAATTTATGAATAATATACTTAGTGTTGTGATTATATTTTGTGTTGCAGTTGAGAATGGAAAAAGGTTATGGTTAATCTATCTGATCATTTAGACTGATTTTAAAGTTGTATTTCTTCTTCAAAAAGTATCCTGTCTAACAGCACAGGATTCAATGGGGTATAGTGGGGTATAGTATCAGAAAAGGCCACATTGTGTGTGTCGGTCGCAGTGGACTGACGGAAGTGAGAGGAGGATAGGCAGGCAAAGCAGAGCTCCTCCTCACAACATTGTGTGAACTGGGCCCTACACTGCTCTTAGGAACAAATGGAGCACCTAATGACCTAATAGAGTATATGTCTAAAATAAAAATAACATTAATTCAGAATGTATGTTTCCATCTGTTGAATTAAAGTCAACAGTTCACTCTGTTTTATTTCTTTGACTGTCAGCTCTTAGGTGCTGAAGCCGTGAATGTTTTACCTCTTTTGCCGCCTGGAATTTATACTGATGAGAGCCGTGAACCAATCTGAAATGTTATTTTTCAAATATAAAATAAGGATATTCAAGTCAAAAAGACAGGGTCATGTTAAGATTTTTTGGAAAAGACTGGGTCAGGGGCCTCATTTATAACGCCTTGCGTAGGATTGACGTGGGAAGGTTGCTTACGTAGTACAAAGCAAAACAATTGGTACAGAAATGTTCTGACATTTTCCGATTCACAAAACATTGCGTACCAGTGAGGGAAGTGCGTACGGCACTTCCTACGCCTGTTTCCCTTTATAAATCACAATCGACTCGTAACGCCCATATTTGCCTATAAATAGTCAAAGAAACGCCCATTCATTCATTTATTCATTTTGACTGACTGCATGAAGAAGATCGCAGGAAATTACGACCGAACAGCTAAAAAAGACATCTCACACCGTGTCAGATTTTGGTTATTTTGGGGAGGTCTAGATAAATCATATTGTTTGGTGGATGCAGTTTGAACCAGAGTAACAGCATGGAGGTCGGATCGCCACCAAAATAAATAAATAAGTGGTCTGAAAAAAGTTAATGACAAAGAAAATACACATAACCTTCCTCAGGCAGTGTGTTTGTCCCGGGGACAGGAGACACCCTCTTGATGAGAAACTGTTAGAAATGAATCCCTCCGGAGTGGAGTCATGATGACTGGATCTGAATTATTTTGTTGTATTTGGTGGTTTGTGTTCCAGCTGTCGATCAGCAACTATATATCCATAATCCACCAGTTAAAGGAAATACAACTAATGTGTTGTGATATATTAGCTGTACAATTGACCACATATGGTGTTCTTAGTTGCCATACCTCCTGTGTTTTACGAGCGACTTATCAAGTCTTGGCAAACGGCATAAAACACGATTAAACGTGATAGTATATAAAACCATGCTCGTATCTACAACCTATAGAAATGCAAAACGGCGTCAGTTTAGATGTTATTCTGTCCTCCTGCTGACCGCATCATTTATGAGAAAACATTTCATAACATTAACACAACATATTCGAGGTGGTTTTAAATAACATATCCGTATTTATTTATTTCTCCAAGTTATGTTTTTGTGTGCACTGAGGAGTCTCAAACAGGTGTTTGTTTAATCATTTTAAGATTGGCTTTAATCAATGTTTGAAAATGAATTCCTCATATATGATAAATGAGAGGTAACATTTTATTTATGGTATTATGTCGACATATTTCTCTCCATTCTTCCTTCTGCCAACGGTGTCGCAGTTTCTCGTCTCTCCCATTGTTGTGCTTAGTGCGTACGCATGGGTTAGAGTTTGCGTGGAGGACCGCACATTTTCCCATCAAGTTAGTATTTTATAAATCGCAAACATTGCGTATAAACTGGCGTACGCCATTTTTTTTAGCGTATATCCCTTTATAAATGAGGCCCCTGGTCTTCTTAACCTGGTTTTATCACATTTTGATCTTAACCGTGTTTTGTCTCTTTGGATTGGACTGGGTCAAGCTCTGAGACAACCATGACATTCTGAGCAGGATTTAATCCACAGCTACTTTTAGTTCCATGTCTATCGCCATCCCTACAGATGGAATACAGATGAATGTTTAATAGTGAACCTTAAAACTCATCAAGAATATGTTGCCATTATTGGACTGCTGCCTGCTCTAACATGTTTTTTTTCCCTTCGTGACTTTCCATGATATTTATTGGTTGTCATTATATTACAAAGTCACACACACACAATGTTTTATTAAAATATCAAATAATAAAATTCAGAAATTCATATGCTGTTCGGAATGAATACCTGATCTCTTATCCCCAATACAATAATGACCTTTTTTCAATATGGGTGAGGCAGGTACAAATGTTATGCTGGAGAAGTTCAATGGCCTGCAACTCAAAAGGGTTTGGAAGTCCCACATGTACCTCTGTGAGGAAGATATAGAGATGTGAAGAGATGGATATGAAAATTGGGAGCCCCTTATTTTTCAGAATGCTGCGTAGCATATTAAGTTATGATGAGGTGGGAGCCTGCATGGTGTAAGTTACATCCTTCCATACCCTTGGTCTCTCCAACCTCTTCTTATTGATAATTCATACTAATAGCTGTAATTTAGGGATATCTGCTTTAAACACTGTCAGGAGGGTATGTATTATGAATCATCTGACTCTCCAGTGCCTCGTTACATATCACAGACACTGACACTTCAAAGTATTTTATGTTAATTGAAAGATAGAGGAAGTTTCTTACAGTTACTCAGCGGATCCCAACATAAAAAAATCTTTAAATGTTACTCTGAGTGGTTGATTCCTGAGCAACTGTTCAGAATTGATTGTTGCATCACTTTAAATGAGGTTGCATTGCTGCTACTATTTCCTTTATGGGTGTGCCAAATGTTCATGTTTACAGGAAATCAATTGTTGAATTAATTTGAATTGGATCAGTTATTTTGTGTTATTTAATAATTGAAACATTTAGATTCACTTGACAAAGAACTTCCGTTTTCATGACAACTTTAACTTTAATACAATAAATGAACATAACTTTTAAAGGCTGGTTCCTCCTGCAGAGAGGGTACATTTTTTATTATTATTAGAGGCTTTTAAGAAACGAGGTCCTGGTCTATAGCTGTCTACTTCATAAAACCTACCCTAGCGTCTGAGTGCTCTCATGCCAGCTGGGGGCTATTCTAATAGTTAAGATTAAAAAAAAATAGCAACTTCATTTGGCTGAGCTTCTATGCACACCTTTAAAAGGTAAAAGGGAAAAAGGAAAAAGGAGAGTGCCGCATTAGAAACAGCCGGCATTCTCGAGCAAGCACCTTGGGGTAATGTTGTCTTGTAAACTGCTGTTTCTGAGACAGAAATAAACTTTATTGTATTGTTTTCAGGTCTTTGACAAAGACATTGTCATTGTTTGTGGATAGCACATGGTCAAAAAAGACACTCGGTGCAACACTGACTTACATTCAAACAATCGTTATTCTCGTTAATCATTGTAGTGAGGTCACTCATCACAATTCCTTCCTTAACAGTTAACATTTTAAACATATCTAGAACACTTTTAAAATCTTCATTCAAAGTCCTTGTTTAGTTAAAGTTTATTTTATTCATACTTATAATCCAAGTGTTTTTCTGGAGTGTCATCATAACCTCATTCCTCTCTTCCACAGTTTCGGGGTCTTAAATAGAGGCTTAATCAGTCAGTGCAGGTGTGTTGATTTGGGAGATAACATGTGTACCAGGAGCATGGGTGAAGTGATTTAATAATATAAGATATTGTTAATACTTGAGTGGGATATGATGATATGTTATAGTTAATTACTTTTCCATATTTTATATTTTCCCAACTGTATAAATGTCCGATTTTAGTTTTTTTCAAATTGATTTTGGGGACTCAAGCCATCTTTGTTATTTGTTCTTAGATATTTTATCCACCGTTTCTGTAACAAGGTCAGTTTAATACAGAAACAAAGAAACTAAGGCTGAACACCAAAAAGGGAAGACAGGAGGAAAAGCACAGGTAGAAATAATTGATTAAATAAATAAAACTAAGAGTAAAGATGCAAATAAGGAGAGGAAGAAAACAAATGAAAGAGATGTTGGTTAATTCATTATTTACCTGTAATTTATACAAGCTTTCTTCCTTGGGCAAACGAGTGAAAGAACACTGAAGTGTATATATAGAAAGACTAATTAGCCCCAACTAAATATATCTTTGTATGCTCGATTCATCCAATTTATTGTAGCTTTGGCATGTGGACTTATGGAACTGATGGACATGAGCACGACGGACATTTTAGCACTGACGTTGATTGTAAAATCTAGATGCACAGAGTATAGCAACACAGACAGAACCCAGCCGACTGGAGTTCGATCCTAGATCCTCCTTGCTGTGAGGCTTCAGAGCAAACCACTGTGCCCCCCCCCTTACAGTACAGTCTATAGATTTGAAAAAAAGTGCAAAATCTATTTGATCTGAGTGAATTACCTCTCCATCAGTGCTTAATAATACCTGTAGTCTCAGCCAAAGAGAATCTGCCTGTTCACTCTCATTTTCTCTCATTGTGCCGCCGAGCCAGCTCCAATCCAATTAGCAACAGTAGCAACTCTCCCTCGCTCCCATTAAATATGCTTTCTCAACTTTTTGTTGGATTAGAGAGAGGGATAGACTGTGTAATTATGGAGACCAGGCTCTAAGGTACTTAGAGGAGAAACTAACAGTGAAGCAGCAGGAGTTCCAACACCTGTCCTGATGTGAACCGGAATCTCGCCGCATGGATGCGTTCATTCCCAGTTAGAGCCTCCAGGCTTCGGAATGCTGTGCCTGTGGATATCAGGTGGACAAACCAGTCCCCCATTTTAGATCAAATGTTGTGGATCCGAAACCTTAGACACTCAAGACATAACCACATTTATAACAAAATAAAAACACAGACACACTGCTGATTGAAGGAATTATTATATTGTTGTTCAACAGTATAAGAGCCAGAATACTTGCGTCAAGTGCGCCAAGAGTATATGTGTCTGTCTAAAGAATAACAGAATCTCACAGGTGTTATACACTTCTTTTTAGTTTACACAGCACTATACCTTTGGACCTTTTACAATCACATGTTACAAGAACCTATGCTAAATAACACGCTGCACATTCATGGTACAAAGGTATCTTTAGACAAACTAAAGGATGAAACTCAAGAGCATGGCTTACAACACATGATTATATAATATAGATTATTTCAACACACACCTCTAAACAAACAAATATTAAGCTGTACTTGAATTTTGAGTCTGTAGCCTTGTATTTGTTCATTTTGGTTACACATATTTATGTGTTTTTAGGAAAAATAAATATTGTGTTTCATATATTTTTGTAATGACCGTGTGATACTTCTTTTTTTGTATCTTCTTATTTCTTAGGGAGGACTGTTTCAATCGGATATGGTCACATAATTCTAACATTAGCATATATTTATGGCATTTTTATTGTCAATGTTTTTTTCACCTGAAACATAGCATATCAAAAACGTTTTTGTCGTTGTTTTCACCTGAAAAATAAAGAATAAAAAGGTTTTTGTTGCATTTTTCAGTTTACTGACACTGTACTTTGAAATTCCTTTATACCATCACCAAACACTTCTATGGTGATAGCCATCACACTGCAGACCTGTAAAGCCTTTATGTTTTAGTAGTCCTTTAGCCTAGTCAAACATTGAGAGAAAATCACTCTGATTCGTCACCAGCATGAACGTAAGTTTATTTTTTGTTATTTTTGAACTTACAAAGTTTTCCATTTGAATGAATAATAATTTTCAAACCAGAGCAGGATCCACAGAGTGCATAGAGTGCTTCTCTGCCTTTATGCTTGATGTCTGTGTGAGTGAACCAGGCTCTCTCAGATCACAAAAGTCTCTATAATGTTGCCCTCACTGTGAACACAATCCTTCTGAGTGTTGCCTTGAAGAGGAAACACACAGCAGCTTAGACTTTTTCTTATATTTTTCAATCCCACATCAAAGACAAAGCACTGGCCTTTCAAATTGTCTAATTTCAAAAGTTAAAACTGTGGTGTTTCTCCCAAAATATTAAAATGGCTTTAAAAGTAATTGTGATAATCTGTAAATATAACTTTGTAGTTTGCAAAGAGTGCCACCTACAACATTTACTTGCAAAGTATTTGACTAGCTGAGGGTCTGGACACCCTGCTAATGTGAAAAGTGATATTTTCACCATTTCTATCAATATTATTTTATGGATTATATCTCAAGAAACAATTCATATCTTAATGAGAATACGCCCGTAAAGGCAACAAAAGTTGTGCATTGTGCGTTTTTCTGTTTTGTTTTGAAAAATATTTGTAACCCTGTGTTATGTCCGTTTTTATTTCCTTTCATTGTGTTTTTGCACCTGTGTGATTGTCGGCCCAACCCTGATTTTTATACTTGCTGCCCTTGTGTTTTTGCCTGCCCTCTCCAGCTTTGTCTTGTCTATATATGTGATTATTTTTGCTTGCATTTAAGTCCTTGTATTCTTTTAGTCTTCGTCAGAGCCTTGTATGCTGTCCCTGTCGATAGTTATGTTAGGTTTTTCCTTGCCTTGGCGTGCCTTGTCTTGCATAGCCTTGCCTTGTTTGAAATAAAGGCATATTTCTGTTTTCATGTTATGGATTTGGGTCTACACGGCTCCGCAATCCGTCACAAATTGGAACTAATCCGGTAAAATTGCACAAAAATATCCATCATGCAATTATTTATGCCATCAAAAAGAAAATGATATTACTCAACAAACAACATCTTGCTATTTACTGCAAGCAAATGTCAGTTTTAGATTCATTAAGTGTAATTTAAGTAATAGGTTGATAATCTGGCTAGTGTGTATATTATTTTTCAGTAGCGTTGTGTTTTATCTAAATTATTCTTATATATATTTAGTTTTGTCCCTTATGGATGAATAATGTATACTCTACAGTAGGCTACATATACAGAAATCAAAACAAAACGGAAATTAGTTGATCTTATGCAGTAAAATAATCTACATGCTTTCGAATATCGTTTGCTAGGCTCTTTGCTGTTGTTGACTGAAAGGATGTGAATTTGTGTAAGTGCGTGTATAGATAAAGCCCTAAAGTCCTTAATTTGTATTTCTGCTAATTGGTATCTGTATGAGCTTTGCAATTACATGACCTTTGTTATCTTATCACTTGTTGTAAGAGATATTATGGCTTTGTTCTGTCATGAGACAGACATTTGTTGACAAGAAAATGTCTGTCTCATGACGCAAATAGCGTAAAGAAACTTTCAGAAACTAAATATATCTAGGCTGCTGTTTCTCACATGGTCTGTTACATTTTCTTGGCAAGTGTTTAACTTCTGTGTACACATCCTCCAGATTTTTAAAGTGTCTATAAATCATCAGGTTAAAGACCAACTAAACAAACTCTCTGTGAAGACAGAAAATCATTGTTGCAGTGCTCCAGGAGGTCTACCTCTGCAGTAACATATCTGCTTTGACACACTGACCTATACTAAATCAAATTAGCTCTTCACACAAGCCCAGCTATACACCAGATGTTGAGTTGGTTGTTAATGAAAGAAGCACCTTAAAACAGGTCTCTGTGCCAACAAGCGACACGTCAGGTATGAGAAAGTTGCACATTGGATGGCTTGTGCACGGACCATGACAGGAAAGCTCTGCATTGGGTGATTAAAACCATTCTTAACATCATTGGTGCACAGAACCCAAAGGATATATAGAGACAATTTAACCCCCAGAAACAACCTGTTCACCCCGCTGCCATCTAGCAAGCGATGCAGAAGTATCCATTGTTGTCCAGACTGCAGAGTAGCTGCTCTCCTCAGGCTATAAAACTCTTCAACTCGCCTTCCAAACTCAGAAACTACAACTTGCTGTGCAATATTGTAGAATGACTTGGAACATAAACATTGATCTATTGATTTCCTCGCTGTTTGGCTATCTAAAAATTATGCCAAGTAGCCTACCAGTTAGTGTTAATTTTGTTGACTAAAACTATGAAGAAATATGTTCATCAACAACCTTTTTTTCCATGACTAAAACGAGACGATGACGAGACGGCACCGACGGCAGTAAACAATAACTGTAACGAAATCAACATGCAATATCGTTGACGAAAAGTGACGAGACAAAAATGTAGTTTACTAAATAAAAACTATGCCAAAATCTGTCTTTACTTTCGTTGATGAAAAATGAGGAGACGAAATATTATAAAAGATAACGTTACATCTCTGATAGTCAGTTTTTCTCCCAGCAGTTCCATTTCCGGTGCTGCGGCTGGGCAGCAGCTGTGTGTCTGTGCTGCGCGCGGTGGTACATTTGAATTACACCGGGCAGCGGCACAATATGAACTGTCAGGAAGACTCGGGTCTAACTCATGGTCTAACTAACCTTATTTAACAGAAAATCAAATGGCAACAACAGGGCTTGGGAGCAGTGGTCGCACTTGCGTTAACCGAATACCCCCCGATCAGCGCGAGTGAGTGATAAGTTGTGTACTCGACGGGTAATAATGGATTATGACGGAAATGTTACGATCCTGTCCATCAAAATGACTGACAACGAAAAAGTCTAAAGCCACCACTGCTTGGGAGAAAGAAACAATGTGATATTTGGGCCCATTTTCGCTACAATGAGGCGGAGAAAAAAAGCGAATGCATTGTTTTATCAGAAGGGAAGCAATGTGGCCATAACACAGCTGGTAAAAACACCACAAACCTGACCAGATACTCTCTGCAAAGCTGCATTCTTAATCATTCAACCTGTGTTTTTCATCAAATAAGGACAAGATATAATCTTATTGTGAAATAAGTTTGACTAAAATGACAAATTATTGGTTTTGGCTAGACTAGTTTGACTGAAATGTTCTATATAATCTGATGACTAAAAAAGACTCAACAGTTTTCATTGACAAAAAGTAGACTAAAATAATTTGTTTTCTTTGACTAAAATAAGACTAAAATGCTCAGACTTTTAGTCGACTAAATCTTGACTAAAATAGTTACTATTTTAGTCGACTAAAATAGTTACTATTTTAGTCGACTAAAATAAGACTAAAATGCTCAGACTTTTAGTGGACTAAAACTTGACTAAATAAAAACAGGATGAAGGTGACTAAATATGACTAAAACTAAAAAGGAAATTTAACACAGGACCAGGGGCGGATCTACGGGGGGGGGAAAGGGGGGGCAGCTTCCCCCCCACTAAAGAGCTTTGCCCCCCCAGCTGCCCCCCTAACTTTTTGGTTCTTAAAACTGTTATTAGTAAATCGAAAGACCACTATGTCCACAACAACCTACACACAGACTCCGGGTGACACAGCTGCAGAGAGAGAGCAGCGACTGAGCTGTCCCCAGCATCTGGAGGTGAAGACCGTTACGTAGCCTACCCCTCGGACCATTTTGTCCTTGTATTATAAGCTTGTATTATTGTAAGTAAAGACACAAAGAGTTTAATACACACTATTCAAAACTGCGTGTTTGTATTGTGTTTAACGGACGGTCTCCTTTTCAGGCCGTTTCGTTAGCCAACAACACATTACACAGTGACAGTGCTAGCTAGCTAGCAAATGCAAAACATCGCAAATGTTTACCGCATAGACTGTAAATAGAGGTGTACCGTCAAACTAGTAAATAGTCTCAACACAAATGCTTTAATAATTTTTACTTTTCTGATTTCATTTAAGTTTTTTGAATTTCTAATGTAATGTATTACGAGGATTTTAACCAGTGCTTCACATCTTGACTTTTGCAGGCGTGGAGTTGTTGGAATAAAAATGAAAAGAAAAGGGAATATCACTTATTTTTTTAACACAAAAACTCAGAGAACTGAAAATGAGGACAAGAGAGAGGGAAATGAAAAAGGAGAGGAGAGTACAGTGGAGGGGCCAGGAGGGTCAGAACATGAGAAGGCCACAGAAGGAGATGAAGATATGGATAGAGAGGAAGTGGATGTGAGAAATGAAGAAGTGGGTTCAGACTCAGAAAGAGGGACAGAGGCAGGAAGTGAGAAGGAGGCTGAGGCAGATGGCAGGGAGGCAGTTACTACTCTAGCTGGACCACATGGTATGTTTTTATTCCCCATCCATTAACAGTAGCATAGCAAGGCATGTCCCTCACATACAACATCATGTAAAATAACCTGTTAATTCCTACTTTCTGTTTTATGTGTTATATCACATCTTATTATATTAGTGATTATGATCAAACCAAAGATATAAAACAAATGCTATGATAGAGAACAACTTTACGCCTGCATTAGATAATTATATTGACCAATTCTATATCTTTCTTTTAGATATATCAAAATGCAAAGGTGATGCAGCTGTGCAGCCCAATCTTAAGACATTTCCCAAAGCACTACATGGAGCAGCAAAGAGAAGCTTTCACAAGGAATGGTACAGTTCTTGGCCATGGCTTGAGTATTCCCCAGAGGTGGGGACTCGAGTCACATGACTTGACTCGAGTCAGACTCGAGTCGCATATTTTTTTACTTGAGACTTGCTTGACTAACATTGATAAAAGACTTGACTTGACTTAAGCTTGAGACAGATGACTTGACTGTTTAAAATTAAATATTTGCGTTTGTTTTTGTATTGAGATATTACGTTTAGTTTTTTCGAAAAACGTGATTGGGTGATTATAGCGCCATGCGCGCAAACCTGGCAACCCACTAGATGGCAGGAGTGTCAGTTAACATGGCAGCGGCTAGCGTTACTCCAAAAATAGTGAAGTTTGGATTCAAGGATTATGTTGTCGATGACGCTAATAAGAAGAGAACAGCGGTATGCAGGGTCTGCAGCATAAAGATCAGTGACACGACCACCACACCATCCAACTTCATTTGTCACTACAAAAAACCCACAGAGAAAGGTGCGTGAATGTGTTGTGTTAGCTAGAAAGCTAACGTTAAGTTTAAGCTACGTTAGACTTGGTTTCAAATCGATTAAGCATTGCAAAGAGAAGACAAAACGGTAAATGAATACTAGAA
Organism: Lindbergichthys nudifrons; assembly: GCA_943590975.1. Taxonomy (NCBI): domain Eukaryota; kingdom Metazoa; phylum Chordata; class Actinopteri; order Perciformes; family Nototheniidae; genus Lindbergichthys; species Lindbergichthys nudifrons. The sequence continues at coordinate 1,372,720 of CALSBW010027773.1, read as the reverse complement.
CCGCCAAGGGATTCATTTTGACTAACCCTGATACTGACGGGCTGTCAGGAGAGGGAGAGAGAGAGAGGAAAAGAGATGCCTCGTTTATTTCCCCTGTGTTATTATCAGAAGTTACTGTAAACTGTTGAATAATGTAGTTCATCTACTTTTAGTAGTTTGTTTAAATCTTTTAATTATGTTGTTTTTGTTTGTAGAAGTGCATCATTCCTTGATTTATTGTAAAAATGAATCTGAACTTTTTGATCTGTTATGATGATAAACTGAAGCAATTTCAAAATTAACCCAATTAAGTGAGTTTTAAATCGTCCTACTTAGTTTATAAGGAAATTATGAAGAGGAACAAATTCAATGATTTGAAAATGATATCTATGTAGGTGCTGACGCTGTTGGCGGTTCTAGTGTTAACAGACATTTAAATTAAATATGTGTAATGGCAAATGCCATATATGATTTTCTTACCTGGAATTCTGCCTTTTTGAACAGACTTTTTGATTGAGTCCTAGCTATATTGTCTGCAGTTCTAGGGTTAATATGAATCTAATATGATTGCCATTTCAAATGATTAACTGTGTATGTAATGAAGATCATAGAGTGGGTTGAATCCATTTTCATAACCACTGTCTTTTAACTGATTTAAATGCGGAAACTGGGCTTATTCATCAGAATTTCGTATGACTTGACTTGCTTGACCTGAGCAATGACTTGACTTGACTTGCTTGACTCTCACCATAGTGACTTGGGACTTGCTTGATACTTGTAGGTCAAGACTTGAGACTTGCTCATGACTTGCACATGTAGGACTTACTCCCACCTCTGGTATTCCCTCTCTCAAGATGCAGCATACTGTTTTGCATGCAAACATTTTGCTTCTGCAAAAGCAAGTGTTTTCACAGCAGAACATGGCTATTCAAACTGGAAGAAGGCCACTTCCAAAGATAGTGGGTTCAGTGTACATGCCAGATCAGACACACATGTAAATGCCATGATTGCATGGACAGAATACAAAAGCATGGCCGGGAGAAATACAACTATTCTTGGAATGATGGGAGATGAAAATCAAAAACAAGTAACCGAAAATCAAAAATACATAAAAACTTTGGCCGAGATTTTACTTTTGACAGCTACTCAAAACATTTCCCAACGTGGCCATGATGAGTCTGAAACTTCCAAAAACAAGGGAAATTGCCTTGAGATTTTAGATGTAAGTAAACACGATCCCTTAGTTAAAAGACGATTGTCACAGGGTCCCAGGAATGCAAAGTACACCAGCAAAGGCACTCAAAACGAAATGTTAGAATGCTTAGCAGAAATGGTAAGAGAGGACATTATAAAAGAGGTTAAAGAAAGTGAACACTTTTCTTTTTTAGCAGATGAGACTAAAGATATGAAAAAAATTGAGCAGCTGTCTCTGGTCGTACGCTATTATTATAATGGTGTGGTTCAGGAGAGCTTCCTTGAGTACCAAAAAGCAGAGCACTTGGATGCAGCCAGTTTGACAAAGAAAACCATTTCCTGTCTTGAGAATACAAAGAGAACCTGGTGGGCCAAGGCTATGATGGGGCTGCAGTCATGAGTGGCAGGTGCTCTGGTGTGCAAAAGGGTTAAGGAAGTGGCCAAATATGCATTTTATGTTCACTGCAACGCACATTGTTTGAATCTTGTCATTGTTGACTGTGTGAAGAGTGTCCCAGAAGCTGCATGTTTTTTCATGTTGCTGGAAAGACTGTATACATTCATGTCAGGCTCATATGTTCACAATAACTGGATGGATGTCCAGAAAGAAATTTTCACTGGGGCCCCAAGGGAACTCCCAAGACTTAGTGACACTAGATGGGCCTGTCGCTATGCTGCATGTAGAAACCTCATGGACAGGCTGACTGCAGTCATAAGAGTGCTGGATGACATTTCAGATGAAGCCAATCCACAGAGAGCTGTAGACGCAAGAGGGCTACGTTCTCAAATTGACCTTAATTTCATAGGTCTCCTAGCTGTCTTCAGAAAAGTGCTAGGTGAAGCAAAGTTTTTATCTGAGATGCTCCAGTCACCTAATATTGACTTTACCAAAGCAACTGACCTTACTGAAACCCTCAGACAGACCTTTGAAGAATATCGCAAAGAAGAGAGCTTTAATGAGCTGTGGAATACAGTCATTAAAACATGCAATGACTGCAACATTTCTACCATTGCCAAATCAAAAAGAACCAGACACACATCTAGCAGACTACATGATAGTCTTGTAACATCTACAGTCGGACAGAGAACACATATTGACAGCAAAGATTCTTTCAGAATAGGTATATTCACTCCCGTCGTTGACTCAATGATCAGAGAGATGGACAGGCGCTTTTCAAAGTTTAGCATCAACATAATGAGGGGTATACAAGCTTTAAACTCGTCAAGCAATGGTTTCTTAAAGGAAGAATTTGTTTTGTTGGTGGCTGAGGC
>CALSBW010027773.1:1326022-1350275 GCA_943590975.1 Lindbergichthys nudifrons | reverse complement strand
GGAGAGCTCTTTCCTGTCGGACTTTGAGAGACTGAGAGAGAGAGAGAAATAGAGAGAGAGAGAGACAGAGAGTCAGAGAGTTACGGGGGTTGTTGTTAGCATCTGGTGCTAGCTCGGAGCTAACGGAGATTAGAAGCTGTTTCAACAGTAAGGAGAGGGAGAGCTCTCTCCTGGGGGACTGAGAGGGATCACGTCAGCTCAGTGAGGTAAAGGACTCTGAGGGATTAGGTTGTAAACTGTAGTCTAAATTATCTCAGTGGGTCTCAAACGGTTTGGTCATCTATGTAAACAAATATTTCCATATGTAATATTAGTTGTATATAAAATAAATTAAGAAATCCTTCCAATGTGTACTATAGGTCAGTACAAAAATAAAAAACACAGTTTGAAAGGGGAGTGATTAGTCAAATATGCATAAATAAAAAGAAAGAATGCAGACTAGGTAAGATAAAGATATAGAGAGGAGTTTATCAATGATGTGTTATTGCTTGTGAGCATATTATAATGGTTTTTTGATTATTGAAATATATACAATTCTGTTTCATTTGATTGTTGAGAGCTGTATCCATACATCTCTTCATGTGGCCCTCAAAGTGCACCAGATTGATGCTTTAGCTTCAATTTAAAGACAACAATCTTCCCAGGGGTGCATGCCCCCGGACCCCCCAACAGGAGGTAAGGTCATCTCAAATAAAACAGGTTCACATGGATAGGATACTAGATAAGTGTGCACACTCATTATATACACTACACATTTTTCTTGGATTTGTTAACACTATAGTCCCTAATATATTTGTAGAAAGGCAGGAAATGGAATTAAATTGAGAAAAATGTTTCATTGCGGAGGACCCCCTGTTTTGTGTCCCCCCCACTTCTCAAACCAAAGTTACACCCTTGCGTATGGACATAATGAATTTGTATTGGCATAATGAATGTGTATTGACATAATGAATTTGTATTGATATAATGAATTTGGATTGACATAATTAATCTGTTGCCCAAACCATAATGATAACCATCACACGTACATGCAAATGTAACCTAACCAAAACCTTATTGTGTACACTTACCTTTGAGCAAAGTATATACCTTCAAGCAGTCATTTGGAGGAGTGAAGACCCCTACAACATGTGACCATAATGCAGAAATAGTCCTCACTATTAAATATACAGTCATATAATGATATTCAATTGGGCTACAATGTTGTTAACACTTAAGTCTGAAAGGACAACACAAACATTCAGTAAATTGTGCATATGTTTTGAAAGATAAAAACAATATTGGACTACATTGGTGATATGTAAAAGAATATCAAGCAGTCTTACACCACTGTCATAGACCACCACTGCTGTTTAGTAATTTGCAACACAACATAAAAAGCCAGGCCATTAGCTGGAACAGTCTATTTTTGCAAAAAATACCTTTTTGCATGTTCAGTAAAAAAGCAAGTTACAAAGAGCTGGAAAAAAAACTAAACTGTACAGCCTGATGAAATATTATTTTGACAACAACATTTTGTTTCTGAAAATACAGTGTTTTAAAATTGACTGTGCTAGACTGCATGTTGGGATCAGCAGTTCTCACAATGTAATCATCAAAGAGATTACATTGTGGAATGCTGCAAATCTATCATAACAATAGCGGTGCACATCATATCTGTGACTTCAGCTGGATGGTGATGGAGCATGTCAACGTGTGTTCATGATGAGGAGAAGCGTATCCCAATTTTTTCCTCTCTCCACTTGGATCCTCACCTTGTAATGGCCTCACTGACAGTTCAAATTGAGTGTCACTCAAAACAAGAGTGGAGTGATAAGGGCCAAAACAGGATGATGGAGAGAGAGGTGCATATACCTCTGCAATTTCCCTCTTGTAGGCCAGGAATCTGCCAGGTCCTAAAGCACATAAATGGTCATACAGCATGGAGTACAGGTAAATAAAGAACGTTGAATACATCATGGTAAATGTTAGAAAAGATGCCATCATATTTTAATAAATTGCACCTAGTGGTGTTGATGATCTGCTCATCTGCTCGGGCCATATCCTCAATATTAGTGCAGTCAACTACTGGGTGAAAATAAACCTTGTTGTGCATGGATGTGTTACTCTGTTCGGAGTTATTTTTGGCCCCAAATCATCTTTGTATCTCATCCAGTAAAATAAGAATGGTATTAATTCCAAGCCTTGAACAGTTTCTAACGTTAACTATATTTTTTATAATTTTACTTGTATGTATGCACCATGACATAAAGTCAAATTCCTCGTAAATGTGTCAACCTACCTGGTAATAATCCTGTTTCTGATTCTGATTTGTCTGATTCTGATTAAATTAGCAAATGCTCTAGTTATTTAAAAAGAAATGTGTTCTAGCCATGCCATAACGTTAGCATTATTATGTTAGCAACTTAGCATGGTGATGTTTGCATAATGTATATTTTATTGGTGTTTTTTTGTGTTTTTTTAAATGAGTCACTTCAAGTAATGGTCTGCTAGCATTGCTAAATTAAAATCCATGATTTTACTTAATTATTGGTTATTGTGTAGAATGAATCATCTTTATGTACACTGCTGCCCAATTGTAATTAAAATCGCTCCAAATATTCTTACTCTGTTTCCGGGCAGTTAATTAATGTCAATTATGCGAGTATATATAGGCTCATTGTCTAAATGGGGTACTGCAATGCCCTAACTGGCTGAAATATGGTACATAGTGATTTATTCAAACCAGCTACAGGCTAGTACAGGCACACTGGATAATGATCCAATCATGCAGTCACCGTGTGTTTTGTGATACGCCAAATCCAATCCCATTTTATACTGTCACACTCACATCAAAAGTTTAGAGTTTACTGAGCATCTCCAAGCAGAGAAGGGAGTTCCCCTATTTATGATGAAAGTCTATCATTCATTTTGATCGAGCCTCTGGCCTCAGTGACAGCATTTCGTTTCCCTGTTTTATCTTGCATTTAATATCTTTCCAGCATCAGCATGTGGTCTTGAGCAGAGCCGTTGAGAGACTGAAGGATAAAGAGAGCTCTGGAGGATTCTTGGCTTTTGCATTCTCCTTTGTGGTAGAGGTCAGAAGGGATGGACTAAATGGTTCTCCTTTGGATCAATCTAATTCCATCCATCCATCCATCTTCTCCCGCTTATCCGTGGTCGGGTCGCGGAAGTAGCAGTTCCAGCAGAGAGCCCCAAACTTTCCTTTCCCTGGCCACATCAACCAGCTCTGACTGGGGGATCCCAAGGCGCTCCCAGGCCAGCGAATATATATAATCCCTCCACCTGGTCCTAGGTCTAACCCTTGGTCTCTTCCCAGCTGGACGTGCCTGGAACACCTCCCTAGGGAGGCGCCCAGGTGGCATCCTTACTAGGTGCCCGAACCACTTCAACTGGATCCTTTCGACGCGAAGGAGGAGCGGTTCAACTCCGAGGCCCTCCTGGATGACTGAACTTCTCAACTTATCCCTAAGGGAGACGCCAGCCACCCTACAAAGCCTGGGGACAATTATCACTCTGGAGGCTCTGCTGCGATCAGACACCTCACACATTTTGCTCCTGTGTCGTGGACACTTTAGAACTTGAGCTAGTAGACTGTGTTTGACTTTTGTGATATGTGTTTAGAATAGCGTGTTGATATGTGTTTAGAATAGCGTGTTGATATATGTGTTTAGAATAGCGTGTTGATATATGTGTTTAGAGTGGTGTGTTTAGTTTATTTTGTTAGCTGCGTTTTCCTGCAGCCTCCTTCCAATAGAGTTAATTGGAAGTGATCTCAAGTGTGTTAATTAGGCAAATTTTTAGAGTCCTCCTTCTGTTACTAGCAGTAGAACTGCGCCCTTTTGGGTTCTTTGTTTAGCTTAGGCTACTTTTGATCTCATTTTGTTGTGCACCTTTGTTGATACTCATTACACCCTATTATAATTATTACCAATTCCAATCTGGTGTGTGTTACTTTCCTCATCCCTAGTGGGTTCGTAACATACATGGGGGCTCGTCCGGGATATTTTCACTTGAATTCTGGGGTTATAAGTGGGTTTAAGTGGTAAAACATAGGTAAAACTTTGAGTGCAGTTCACCTGAGTATGGCATCTTTGTCCAAAACATACGGCCTCAGGTCCGATGATACGACAACGAAATCGATCATGGACCTTCTGCCTAGGGTGCTCTGGTACCACGTACACTTATGAGCATCCTTATGTTCGAACATGGTGTTTGTTATGGCCAATCCATGACTAGCACAGAAGTCCAGTAACAAACCACCACTCCGGTTCAGATCAGGGGGGGCCGTTCCTCCCAATCACGCCCCTCCTGTTACGAACTCAGATACTCAGGATATAGGACCCAATTGCAACGACCCATGAGACAGAGGTAAAGTATTTGTAAGATACTTTATTTTCAGTAGGTGAACAAAAATAAACACTATCAAATCTCAAAATGAGATGACATAAGGGTACGAAAGAAAAACGCTCACGTAGTGAGGAACAGAATCTTCTTAGTATCAAGGAGAGCATAGATCTGACCTAGGCGGTGCACAACACCTCCAAGTGTCTCCATCATTGCCTACATGTGCGTTGAAGTCTCCCAGCAAGATTAAAGAGTCCCCTTCAGGAGCTCCATACAGGACTCTTTCCAGGGTCTCCAAGAAGGCCGTATACTCTGAACTGCTGTTTGGTGCATAAGCACACACAACAGTCAGAGTTTTCCCCCCCATAACCCGCAGGCGTAGGGAGGCGACCCTCTCGTCCACTGGGGTAAACTCCAACAAAGAAGCACCCAACCGGGGGCTTGTGAGTATCCCCACACCCGCGCGGCGCCTCACACCTTGGGCAACTCCTGAGAAGAATAGAGTCCAACCCCTATCCAGAAGTAAGGTTCCAGAGCCGACGCTGTGCGTAGAGGTGAGCCCAACCAGATCCAACTGGTAACACTCCACCTCCCGCACAAGCTCCGGCTCCTTCCCCCCCAGAGAGGTGACGTTCCACGTCCCCAAAGCCAGCTTCTGACGCCCGGGTCTGGTCCGTCGAGACCCTGTGCTTTCACTGTCACCCTTCTGGCAGCGCACCCGACCCCATCGCTGTTTCCCGTAGGTGATGGGCCCGCGGGACGGAGAAGCGGAGGTGTTGCCCACATTGCCTTTTCGGGCTGAGCCCGGCCGGGCTCCGTGGCAAACCCGGCCACCAGACGCTCGCTGACGAGTCCTCCTTCTGGGCCTGGCTTCAGAAGGGGACCCCGGGCTTCCTCCAGGCCGGGTATCCTCACTTCGTGTGTCGTCTTTCATGAGGTCTTTTGAACCAATCTTAGTCTGGCCCCTTGTCTGAGACCAATTTGCCATGGGAGACCCTACCAGGAACACAAGGTTCCAGACAACACAGCCCCCAGGTTCATCAGGGCACACAAACCTCTCTACCACGGTAAGGTGCTGGTTCTTCAATCTAATTATACTACAAAATAAAAAAAAGACCAATTGATCTTCACTTCTATGGTTTATGAGAACTAAGAGAGACCTGTGAAATTTCAGAGAATAATATGAGGCACAAAGCGTCTGTCTTCTCTGACCATGTGGCTGAAGTTTCATCCTCCAAAAGCTAAGAATAACATTAAACTTCTACAAAGTGTCTAGTTCCACTGTTTGTTTTCAGTGTGGACTGTTGAATACTCATTTATCTACAACCTTTTCTGCAAAATTCAGTCAGATGCTTTTGACTTGAGACTGTAACAGTTCAGTAAATCTGATGTCATTGATTACCTGACTTCACAAAATAAATAAAAATATCTTGGATAAAGGCACATAATTACTTTTTAAAGACTTCAAACACACACCTTTAAAGATAAAACTTAAGACTTGGCTTAGGACTTTACCTATTTCTCACTAATTTGTTAATTGTAAACATGTATGTAGTTACAAGTGCAACAAAACGTGCAAAGCTGTAGCTTTTTAGAGAAGGGACTGTGCCTAAGCACCTTTTTCTCCCCAGGAAAGTCCCTGCTCTCTAGCAGGGACTACAAAGGGGGGAAAAGTTGTCATGAACTAAGTTCTAGTTCCAGATCTTTTTGGTGTGAACGCAAAATCCCAGGAACTATCAGAACGGGGAAAAGTACTCCGGTGTGAAAGCGCCTCATGGGTACAACTTCAGATCAAAATGAACACCTAATGAAATATGACCCCCGGTTTGATGATTGACAGGTCACAGAACAATGGGAGCTATCTACCCTTACCCACAATTTAAAGTAATTCACACAGACTCTCTCCTCTTTGCTCTTCTCTCTGTGTGGAGCAGCAAGTTCAGCTGTCAGAACAAAGTGAAAAACAAACAATGGCATACAATATTATTAATATGTCGGGTAGTAATAGATTAATAAATGTTCTTCTCAGAGTGTACCAGAATGCGTGGTTTATATTTTAGTATTTCTAAAAAGTACTTCACTTTAATTAATATTGTATGCTGAAAAGCGTATATATTACGGCACGATTTTGTTGAATAGATTTGAGTGGTTCAAATTTCTGGTCGCGATTTATTGACAAAGGATAAAGTGGGTCCCGAAGCCTGACCAGTTGAGAACCTGGTGCAGCTACATATCATATTATAGTGTTACTGATAATGTTTACAAGGGACTGAAACCATTACAGTGAAGGTTGCTTATTTTCTTCTGCTCCCTCCCCCAGATTAGGAGATGCACACCTGAATGGACGAACGACTATGTAGGTATAATAACAATGTCTGTATTCAAATTAGATATACATGTTCGTTTAATTTATAAATACTTATATTGGGTTATTCATTTTCCTTTTAATTCTTGCCCTTCGTCATGTTGTTCTCTGTTCAGCAGTTGAGTTGGGGATTTATCTACATGATGATGAAGAATGCAGCTCATTCTGTGGAGTAGACCTGTGGGCCAGATTAACAGGTTAGTGTCAAAATCATGTGGTGGTACTTGTACAGCAGTGATGTCTGGGAATTAATGAATCATCAGCTGAATCCCATGGAGAGGATGCTTTTTATGGAACTGAGCACAAAGGTAAGTGTGTGAGAACGTGTGCAATCAGTTTGTGTGTTTGGCTGGGTGCATGCTTTGTTTCGACCTCATCTATTTCCATCATATTGCGCCCTCAAAACATCAACCTGAGCTGTCCAATGGGGACTGGACAACATGACATTAATGCGATGAAACATCAGATCCAGTGAGCTGTGAACTACTAAATAATGTATTTGTATGCAAAATTTGATTAAAAATGTTCATGTTTGGCTACCAGTTGAGATGGCTTAGCCCATATGCCCTTATTTTCACCTTGACAGTCACTTTTCCTTTTAGCGGATTACTGTTTTATAAATGCATGACTTGTTCATTTATTTTAATTTTAAAACCAATGTCCAGCTTACGTTATTTGTAGATATATATGAGTTCTATCTTATAGTCAATATTTATAGTCTAATATTTTTAGAACTATTTGTATCCGTTGCAACTCCTGCCAACCACGGTGATTCATTCTGTTGCCTGCTCGTCATTGTTACGTCATTAGTCTTACAGTTTATAAACTATTCTGGCCAATTTCGACTCCAACTGGTTTCATCCTATTACCTAATTTCCCTCACTTCCTCGCGTAGTAGCTCTGCTCTCATAACTCCCTTTTTATTTTTGTATCGCATGTGCACAGCTGCATTACCGGATTGGGCCTAACCCAAAATACATCCCACATTGACCCTCTGCATTTGTTGATTAAAATAATAAAAACATCTCTTTTACTCATCGGTTCAATGTTTTAAAATGGCAGCACAGGACTTTGTTTATGAAACAAAGTAATATTCAGTTTAACGAATGAATTCAATTGCAGAAATAATACTTTGTTTGCATTGACATTTGTGAAGTATGTGATTGTCCTGACTTAGCTGTATTTGTATTTGACCAGCTGTGGAGCCGGGTATGGAGCATTTATACATAACTCTTTTATATAGGCTGAACTTGTGTGACCTCGCTCCCCTCTCCTCTGAAAACCTCCAATATCCTCAATCCTCAACTCCTCAGAGTACATTTAAGGAATTTGGATATCCTTCAAGATGGCAGGTCATGACAAATGCATAGGTAATGTTTTGAAGGATAGAGGACTCTAGGAGGAAAATTGGGATGCTTTTTATGTCTTTGCCAGATTATCTAGTTGGCCGCCTTTGTTCAGCCTGTCTGATTCAGCCATTCATTATTCTCCGCCTAACCCCTTTCTGGATAAGTGTGCCTGTTTTAGCTTCCTACCTGGTTCTAACCCTTGCCTTTCCTGTTCTTGAATGTCTGTGTTTCATGGTCTTGGCTTCAAGCTTTCCATTTTTTTTAGGCATTCTAACATCTTCAATTTAATTATAATTAAATGGTTCTATTAACCTCCAGCATGCATTGGGGGCCTTTTGCAGCCAAGTTTGATTTGGTCAGGTTGAGAGTCAGTACCTCCAAATTTGAGGCGGTAGTGGACTGCTTCTTCCAGGTTGGGAGTGTGTTGTTGCCCCAAGTGAGGAAGTTAAAGAAGAATACGTTTTGTTTACTATATTCCTGGGATGAGCAGGCAGTTATGAAACAGCATTAATGTGTGCATTGTATCGGACTGTTGTGATTAAGGGTTTTAGCAATAAGGCAAAACTCAGATTATCAATCTATTGACGTTCTGACCCTTACCTATGGTCATTCCCGGTACAAGTGACTAAAACAAGTTTCCTTTTTATGTTGGCTGGGTTCAGCTTAAGATATTGAGAGAGAGGCTGAGACATGCAACACACACATATGTATAATTTATTTGACTATGTCATCTTTGCAGTTTGGTAAAAGATTGGATATGTTTTCTTCTGTGAGACCTAAACTGTTATCTTAATGAAACCATGGTAAAAGGGAAGAAGAGAAAACAATCTTGCTGCATTGTCATAGGGGACCGCTGATTTAAAAACAGGGCTACTAATCACATGAGTTAACATTCAGCTGATGTGAATTCCCTTAAGTACACTTAGAGATACAAATGTGCAACCTTCTAGTCACTGTCATTTCAAATACAATGTGCTGAATTAAAGAGACATTATAATGAAAACACACCACTGTCGTCATACACACTTGAAGCCAAGGAGCTGTGCTTTATCCGGCTGGTTGTCTGGAAATAAGTCAGGACTCTCACTTTTACCATCTGTGCTGCTCCTCGCAACCACAAGTGTTTATGGGTCTCAGAGGACTAATGTCTTATATCACTTCAAGTTTGTTTATGCTATGAAAAGTATTCTGAAATGAACAAACATGGCTGCAGGCATCTCTAGAGGAATAAGATGTTGCTTGTATATAATGTTGAAGAATAATCTCAGTAATTATTGTCACATAGATGCTTCAGGGCTCTTACCAACTGGTGCTTCTGATGTAGCCGAGTGCATCTTCAGGCTGATTGCATCTCACAGGAGATTACTGTGTCCTGGGAGATCACCAAGCTGCCACTGACAATGCTGTGAAGGCTCATTGTTGGAAACATCAAGGGAATGATGTGCTTACCTAAGATCAAAAATGATTTTCACATGGTTTAAAATAGTTTCAACACATGAGATTAAGGTCATTTATGTATGAACAACGGTAATGTAATGTATTCATAAGAAAGCAATGCTACATAACCCATCCATAAACCCTCTTAAAAACATTTACTTATATTTGTTTTTCAACAGAGGTGGGAAGTAGTGCAAATACTTTGTTACTGTATTTAAGTACATTTTTCTGGTATCAGTACTTTACTCCACTACTTATTTTTTTAACGACTTTTTACTTTTACTTCTTACATTTTTAACACAAATACCACTACGTTCTACTTCTTACTTTTTCAAAACAGGCTTGTTACTTTAGTTTTAATCGGCGTTTGGTGGCGTGATCATTATTATTTAGAGTCATTGCATCATTTCCTGGGCTTCTCTAAAGAAGAGGGACCAATGAAAACGTTGTCATTTTGCCGTTGTTCAGCATCGAAACATTCCAACCGTTGAACATTCATTAGCTAACAATGATATTATTGTTCTATTAATATAAAGGGAGGTCAGTTACTCTTTAAAATAGTTGGTAGTTATGTGTACTTCTACTTTTACAAGAGCACTTTTAAACACAAGTATCTGTACTTCTACTTGAGTAAAGGATGTGTGTACTTTTTTCTGTTTTTCAATAATGTCATGAACCTGACATTTCACCATGGCATAGGAGGATGTTGAATGCAAAAACATTTTGATGGGCATGAGATTACAACATGCTGGCAAAATAATAACCTCATTTTAGTTGACGTGGATCCAACCTGCTCACCCATCAAATGCTGGGTGTCATGGGTGAATGTAACAAAGAATACACAGGGCAAAACATATCTAAAATCTGAAACACATCTGTCCAAAAATATGTTAAATGTGTTGAGCCAGATTCTAAATGAATTGCTTTAATTTCTACTGAGTACTTGTTTGAAGCACAGCTGCCTTTGCTTCACTGACAAGTGAAGAGTCACCACAACCCTCTCATCAACCTTGACAACTGTATTGATTTTGAAAAAAATAAATAATCAGATGTGTTAAATGTTTGACAGATTTCCTGCTGTCATGTTTTTATAACTTGCTTACATCTCTGAGTAGCTTGTTTCACCTATCAGTAAGTTCTGTTTCATGTTTCATTTGTTTCTGTCAGGTGGCCACCTGAGGATAAAAGTGACATATTGGGGATTTCTCATGTCAAAATATGAGTTTTTCTTTGTCATAAGCAGTGATGGTGTAACATTTGTATTGCCTTGTACTGAAAAGATTTTCTAACATGTTGCTTACATTTACTGGTAATAAAGAAAGTGATTAAGTTATACCATTATTCACATTCAATGACTTCTACCAATAGTACAAGGACTCAGACTCTCATGTTTTCTCATGTGCAGGCAGTCAATAGGTGGGGGGCACACAGGAGCAGTGTTGGGTAAGTTACTTCCAAAATGTAATACAGTACATATGACTTATTACTGTTTTTTTAAGTAATAAGTTACATTACAATATTACTGTCTCTGAAATGCAATGAGTTACACTACTTTTATATTACTTTTGAGTTACTTTACCAAAATAACTGCAAAATAATGGCTAGGTATTTTAAATGCTAAAATGTAGTTTAGTGCAGCTCATTATACATCCAGTGAAGGGCAATGTGGTATAGCATAACAACTGCGTAGGCCATTAAGGTTACTAACAACTTTTATTACACGGCTTAGTTGAATACTCGATTCTGATTGTAAATTCTTAACATGTGACACGTTGTTAATACAGTGGTACAGACCACTGTCAAGGACTATAATGAAGGTTGCTAAGGAGGATCAAGAAAGAGAAAGGAAAAGAGGTTAAAAGACGGAGCGCTGGACGTCAGATAAATCACCAGAAGAAGGCAGAGAGGAAGTAAACAATAACAGGAACACGGAATAGGCTCTGTAGTTTGTTTAGTATATGTAGCGAGGCGGTCCTTATGGGGAAAAGAACACATCGGAAAATGTCTCGCGATGTTAGTGAATTCTTAAAAAACAAAACACCATTTAATTTCGGGTTAAAATGTGTTGTAACTGCGTTACTGAGAATTGTAACGGGTAGTATATTACTCACATTACATTAGTAATGCGTTACATTACTTCGTTACAGCAAAAAGTAATACATTACTGTAACTCCGTTACTTTTGTAACGCGTTACGGCCCGTCCACACGGCAGCGTGCGTTGAAGCTTCAACCCAGCTTTCCATTCACTTTGAATGGGGTGACGTCACGCTTTGCCGAACTGCATTGTGGTTCCGTCACTTCGCTTTGCCTTTGTTGCTCGCTTTAAAAGTTGAGGAAAGTTCAACTTTTCAAGCTTCGACGGAAGCGTCAGCCAATCAAATCATATGCCAGTACAAGCTCTAGCCCAGGGGTAGCCAACACGGTGCCCGCGGGCACTTAGTCGCCCGCAGGGGCAACGTGAGTCGCCCGCGGGGCATGTTCTAAAAATAGCTTGCCAAGCAAATCCAATACAAAAATGTAAATAATACACAAAACAAAAAAGGAAATGTAATTAAAAGAATCTACCCTATGCATAAACGAAACCTAAATCATAGCGAACTCTATCTACTTACTACAACTCTATATCTATCTAACACACCTCCTCCGCCCACCCCCACAATGAATATCGACCAATCACGTTCTTGCTTGATTTGCGGGACCAGCGTTGCAGTCTGGAAGAAAAGCAATGTGGCACCTCCCCGCTGATTTTCCTTCTGGCAGAATCTACACAACACATCAGCCCCATTGAACAGCCTATCATGCCAACCTATACAGCACATGGGGGGCAGAGTTTTACTGTGTGTGTTGCAACTTGCATATATATTTATTGCACTTGACGCACACACACGCATGGCGTAATTTCCACCTGGGACAGGGGGGAAATGTCCCCCGCTCTTTTTGAAATCCCGTTTGTGTCCCCCCACTTAACAAATATGTTTGTTATTATTTTTTAACGCAAGCCGTCATCGCCACAGAGGAGCACGCAGCCTCTGTGAGCGAGCGAGACAGAGGGAGAGAGAGAGAGCGTGCGAGAGAGCTAGGGAGGGAGGGAGGGAGGGAGGGAGAGAGAGAGGGAGAGAGCTAGGGAGAGAGGGGGGGGAGAGAGAGAGCGAGTGAGAGAGCTAGGGAGAGCACACCTTTATCTATTTAATATAGATAAAGTAAGAAATCATTCCAATGTGTATAGGACAGTAAAAAAAAAAAAACTGTTTGAAAGGGAAGTGATTAGTAAAATAAGCATAAATAAAAAGAAAGAAGCTAACATAAAATAAGAATAAACCAGTTTATAGGATTTGTTATTGGTTGTGATCATATTCTAAAGATGTTTGGATTATTGAAAAGTATACAGCTCCCTTTCATCTGAGTGTTGAGAGCTGTATCCATCTATTCATGTTGTGCTCAAAGTGCTCCAGATTGATGCATTTCACTTCAACATTTAAAAATAATCTTCCCGGGGGTGCATGCCCCCGGACCCCGCTAGAGGAGGTGAGGACCCCCCTAGAGGATGTGAGGTCCCCCCTAGAGGAGGTGAGGCCCGTCCACCCCCAAATAAAGCAGGTTAAAATAATTAAATTGCATACTTGTTCTTTTAGTAAACACTGAAAACAGGTCCCACAGACCCAAACAGCACACAAAGGTTAAAGTTAGGCATATAATAATGTTAAAATGTGATAAATATATACACTGCAAAAATAAAAAAAAGAGGAGTAAAAGTAGCCCCCGACTTGTTTTATTTTTTGAAAGTAGCCCTCACCCTAAAAAAGGTTGGTGACCCCTGCTCTAGCCAATCAAACCGCGTGCTTGTGTGTCCGGGGAGGGAGATTCATGTGATTGGTTGTTGGCCGAGGTTCAGACACGCCCGCCGGCAAGCTTCAACGCACGCTGCCGTGTGGACGCTGCGTTACACCCAACACTGCACAGGAGAAGGCTGCTCGATGCAGGAGTGGGAGTTCAGTTGTTCTGTATTGTATAAGCTTGATTTTAACTTATCAACAATGCCATAGTTCTCATGCTATACAAATGTTTTGTTTAGGTTTTTCCTATTAATACTATTTACCAAAGAAAATGTGGTTATGCAGGGTTAAATGCAGTAACCACTTAAAATGTTTTTCTTTATAAGTGTTTCTTATCAACTTCATAAGGGTTGTGTTATGTGACACGTCTCTTGATGACGCAAGCTTTCACATCCTGCAACAAAAACTGATGTTCTGAGAGTGATGAAAGAGAGCAGGTGGAAATCACCAGACAACCTTTAGCAAAGAAATGTAAAAGGCCAGTTCAAATGTGTTGGTGATATGCTCACCCCAGGAAAGATTAAAAAAAATGGCGCAGTAATCCTAAAAGATATCCTGAAAGTCTGCTTTTTAACTGCAGTTCAACATTGTGTTTCAAAACAAACTACCTGCTACCAGGCTGTCATTGATAATCTGACTAAAGGATTACCTGACCGTAAAATTGTGACTCTTTTGAAACCTTTGGGCAAGCAAGGGGAATGACAGTATTTTCCTACACCTTTACTGAATGTAAAAGAGGATTTTTAGCTTATAACAATACACACAGACATGAGAAATGTTGTCAAAAGTATTTTTTTGTGGACATCATTGAAGCTTCTCTGGAAAAATGGGACCCGCCATTTGTTTAAGAATGAAATAAAGGATGCAATTGTTTATTTGTATCCTATCCTTATACTATTAGATGCTTGGAGAACACTATGGTCTATCCTCTGTCCTTACATTTCGAATATTTCAATTTTTTAAAACACACATGTGCATTTGTTTAGTTGTGCTATTGTTAAGCTTGGTTTTATTCCGTTTTTAGATCCTAAATGCATGAGGGTTGCTCTGTGTTGTGTTGTGTGCCGCTGACTTCCTCGCCTGTATGTTCATTCATACAACATAACTGATAGTGACATGGCACAACATGTGTCTTTTGTGGTATGGTGGTAAGCTGCTGTGGTGTTGAGTTGTATTCAAATTAAATGAGTTGTGATATTGCTCGATGTACGGTAGCTATGGATTAGGTGGAGCCGGTGGAAATTAGCCACAGCAGCTGGTGACACTTGGGATAAGAGTGAGAAAATGTATATTAGCTATAGCGCTGTTATATTCTATTATTGCATATATAGTGTGCTCCTTGTGTGTGAGAGGGATAGATTCATACATACGCTGTATATATCATAATTGCCATCCACATCACAGACTGCCACTGAAAGCCCAAGTAATTCAAACTCAGCGAGTAATGTAGTTTAAGTATAATGGCTTACGTATAATGGCTTACTTCAATTCATCAATACATGAAAGTTGTCTTTTTTTCTCATTTATCTTTTAACAGGATTGCAATATCATCTGTAGCCAAAGTCATTAAGAAGCACACTATATCTTGTTACTGACAAACTAAAATGAAGCTGACAAACCGACAAGCTATTTGGTCTACCCTATAATGTCTTGTCAGAAGGGGGAACATGTATATGCTTTAAGCAGGTTTACCAGCTGTTATTAAAAAGGGCATGTATGTTCTACAGCTTCTGTTTTTCTAATTTATAAGTGTCAGGCCAGTTAGCAGTCTGACACTAATTTGTATCGGGGGCGCCTATGGAATGAGCATGAATGTGCTCAGCAAATGAGTCATGGTAATCCGCCTCTTGAATTATAAGATATCGTGTGTTAGCCACACTGGTGCCTCATGAAAATGTAAACTGGACAGCTGTTTGATGTGAGCCTCACTGAGTGTGACTGGGTAAAATTCCCCTGTGCCATCAAGCAGCTAACCCGATGTTTCTCTTTTTCTTCATTTTATTACGTTTTGGAAAATGCTCTGAAACAATTGCTATCTTGAGTACCGCATGATAGCAAATTCTACAATGAGAGTTGATTGGATGGCGGTGGAGTTCTTACAAGTGTCATAGCAAGCAGCATAACACAACACATTTGTAGAAGAAAATAAGTATTACAGAGATGTGGCTGCGTCTTTATTTTCAGCACTACTTCTTTAGAACTCAAGCAAACTGCAATAATAACACTAAGGTATTTGGTATGGTTGGTCACCACTACTGAGGTCTTCAGTTATTAGCTCCTAAGTAATATTGACATACCCTGTATGCAGAAGGAATTCTTAGTCATGACAAATCCATGCAGCCATTGTTGGAAACACATTCATTTGAGTTAATTCTTATCTAAAATCCAAATTGTAAAGGAGGCATTTATACAATTAGCAATATATTTTATATTTCACAAAAATCATTGTATTTAAAAAATGGTCAATAATTAAAATGTCCCAACAGTAAAATGTATTGCAGTTTCATTACATGAGAAAAAACAAATAAATGGACATAACACAATTACAAGTATGGCAAGGCAAGTTTATTTATATAGCACCTTTCAGCACACGGCAATTCAAAGTGCTTTAGAAAATAAAATAAAAGACATTTAAGAATAAATACAGCAGACACACATTATAAAATGGCATTTAAAAACAGGCATTTTAAAAAGCAAAGATAATAAAATAAACACAAACACAAGTAGAAACACATATATAAAAAAGATGCGGTACGATAATTGAAAAACAAATTCACCTTCATCATATTGCTTGCTATTGAGGCCATCTAATTGTGTTGATAAAAAAAAAAAATGGGACTCAAACAGAAAAGTACTTATGGTGCACCATGTAGAAAATAGGTAGTGATTTTGGACACAGCTTAAGTGTAGTCAATGGGCCTTCTCTCAGCAGACAATCTAACTTGTTAATGCAAAAAGAAAAGCTGATGTTCATTTAACTGTAGCAGCAGGGCATGTCAATTAACCAGCTTGGGACCTAGCCAAAGTTTGGCCCCCTTTTATTTATCACACGTGTTGCTTTTCTGCAATGACTTGTATCAATATCTGCTGTGAAAATAGCCTTTATCTTGTTACACCCTCAAAGGTGATTTGAACAAGGTTACCCGAATAGAGCTCTTCAGAGGACTTGGCTGTGCTAGATTGACACATGCAGAACGGTCCGATTAGCTTTACACCGCCCACAAATTACCCCTTTTTCATTCTTATTGGAACATGGAGATGAATTCAACCTGATGTTAATCAGTCAGAAAAAAACACCCTTGGTGAAGATGATTTTGAATCTTCTGTAATTTAGTTTTGGTAATGTATTTAAGTTGCAGAACAATGAGGCACAACTCTCACTTGTGGATACATAATTTGTTAATCAAGGCTATTTGATTTATCCCAGATACAATGGCATGCTGCACATGTTAGTACTGCTACTATAAGTACACTTTTACTCAAAAACACACACACAAACACACTTGTGCACATACAATATCCTACACATAGGCTACATCACATGGAACTCTACAACATATCTAAAACCCGTAATATCAACAAATCCTGAGGTCAACAACACACTTCCTCTTGTTTTTTTTCAGATTCAACAGCCCTAGGAAAAATATGTAGATGTCACGAACTTGGAAACACAAGGTATTGGACTCAAATGCACGACCCAGGAGACAGAGGTAAAGTATGAGTAAGATACGCGCAACAGCGGTAATTAAAGTTTAAAAGTCTCAAAAATGCTACAACTACTGTCACAAACTGGATGAATGTGAAGTATTTTGTTAAAGGAGGATGAAAGCGTAATTAAGGAGCACTATTGGAGTGACTTTGATGGTTATTGGACTCAGGATTAATTCATTTGGATTCCCGCTGTATCACCACGTGCTGAAAAGTGCTATATAAATACAATTGCCTTGCCTTGCCTTGCCTTGCTGTATGAAGAAATTAAAGGACGGCGCAAGTGGAAACAATTCACAAAGGGATTAAACTGTTTAAAATGCATGCTCAAAGTAAGCCGGATTTTGCCGATGTGTTTATGTGGATTCAAAAGTCGTAAATAATCTACAAAATGGAGGAGACCGATCTGATCGGAGCAACTGTGACAAATAATCTGAAACCGGCATGGACAATGACTATGTTTTAAAAATGCGCTTATCCAGAAAAGCCTGGTTTGGACACTTTACGGGCAGAAGAAACATTTATATTAAAGAAAGAATTATACATTTCTGTCTTGTTATGCCTATAATAGCTACTAACTTGAATTTGTATTCAAATTAATTAATCAATTATTTTGTATATGTTATTGTAATGTAGAGACAAAGCTTTTAGTGACAATCATGTATTGCGTTACAATTATATGTAAAAACTAAACATTTAAAAAAAAAAGTCTAAATATGATATTTGGCCTCAAATCATCTGAGGCCTGGCACCCCCCCTGCGTTCTTTGGCGCCCCCCCGAGGGGGGCGCAGGTTGGGATCCACTGCTCTAGCAGATGGTTAAAGCCAAAAAAGTAAAAACCCACCCAGACAGAAATGTATGGACAAAGGCTACCAATAAAAAGTGTGCTATTATATTGTATCCTATCCTTGTGAACATGTTTTAATTAAGTGGAGGGTGGACCTCACATCCTTGGGGGAGGAGGAGGAGTTAAATGCATCAATCTGATGAAAATAAAAAGACTAGATCTCAACACCCATATGAAAAAATATGTGTATATTTCAAAAAATCTATTGAGACTTGACACTTGAGATCCGGGGCTTTTTCCTAAACATCCCCAGGCACAGGCCAGGCAACGCCACTAGACTCAGCTTTGCTATTTGGTCTTCTCTTGAAACACTTTTTTCTTCATCTAACAATTACAACTAGTACAAATCCTTACAAAGCTCCTCCATTGGAATTTGAATGTGTTTGTTGAGTTGCTATTAAATGGCTCTTTTGTGTGATATCAGTTCTTAGAGAGCTGTTCATTTTTGTATGTGTTTCTTCAGGATGTTTTAATGCATCATTCTCTCAACGAAACCTGGGACCTCCTCAGTGGCTAAAGAAGTATTCAGCTCCTTAAGAGGCCCTATTATGCTCATTTTCAGGTTCATATTTGTATTGTGTGCCTCCAGTCTAAAGTGTTTACATGCTCTTTTCTAATACTGCCTGTGCTGCAGCATTTTTTTTCGCCCTCTGTCTGAAACCACAACCCAGTCTGCTCTGATTGGTAGACTAGCCGGCTCTGTTGTTATTGGTCAACCGCTTAGAGAAATCACGCCCTTTAGCCTATCACGTACAAAGTGTTAGAGTACAATAGAAGTTTGAGTGTTACATAGGGATCATGTCACTATGTAAAACAAATAAGTAAAATCAAGACTTTTCAGGCATGGGGGGTGAGCGTGTTGGAGAGAAACTCCCTCTGGAGAGGAAAGGGAAAACCCAAAGTATAATAAGGCCCCTTTAATTTGTTCGACAAAAATACTACATTGCAAAGCTCTTGGTTGGTTTCAAGGGTTTATGTTTGTTAATTTCTTTTATAAATATTTGTCACTTTATAATGGATAATGTTGCACTGTGCTCAACTTTCTATATCCTTTACTAATGTCGGTAGAATATTTGTATGAGAATATTAACTGTAGAAAGAGATTAACAAAAACAAATTTGTTGGGTCAATGAAACCATGTAAGAAGACTCGTTTTGGTCAAACTGATGGCAAAACATAGATATCTGAAAAATGAGCCTGAACCAAACTTGAATTAAAGGGTCATAGGCCAAACATAAGCCAAAATAAACGTTATAACAACGTTATCATGGAGGATAGAAGAAAGCACACAAAGTACAAAAGGAAAATTGTTTTAACAGCAGCTTCACTAATAACTGGAATCCTAAGAGTGGCAATCACCTCTGTTGTGGTTAAGTGCTTGGAATACAGGTACTCGTTACCACCCATAACACTGGATCCACTCTTCATCGTCATAGCACACATCCTCCACACCACCCTCTCCATCGCACCTGGACAAGAAGGACAGCTGTGTGAGATTGCTGAGTGGTTAGGAGAGGATATTTACTCCGGGCGCTGCAAGAGTAGCCAATTACCAGGATAACAGCCTTTCCCTTTGTTGAGGTCAGTAAGAAGGTATCATATCCACCAGGTTAGTTTCTAGCCTCAGGTCACAAGAACCCTAAATGAGGACTACCTACCAGCCTCCTATGTCCCCACTTAATTGGAATGCAATATTATCCAAATGTATGTCCATCATTAATGTTTGCCATCTAGACTCTGAAAAAAATACTAGAATAGACTCTCCTGAGCCTACATGTGGATGCTGGGATGGAGATCTGGCTTTTAACTGTCTAAAAGCATCGGTGGCAACGGGCAGCAGCGTGGCTTCAATGCGGTCTAGTAGCAGGCATGCAGCAAAAAAACGAACAGAGCACTGAGAGCTTATATACGGGAGGCGTGTGGTGCAGTGTGTTGTGAGTTGGTGTTTGGATAAGGGGGTCACAGGTTCAAACCCCACTGCAGTCAGCATGTCGTTGTGTCCCTGGGCAAGACACTTCACCCCAAATTGCTCCTGTGGAGATTGCCCACAGTATTGAGTATGTAAGTCGCTTTGGATAAAAGCGTCTAACAAGTAACATGTCATGTCATATACACCACCATGATTAAAGGGGTGTCTTGGGAATGTGTAGCAATGAGTACTGGGGTTGTCTTGCCTGTCTCACAGGTTTTACTTTATTACACTAATTCGCTTGCAATACCGCAAAATATGAAATATACTACAGGTATATTGCAGGCAATATGCCAGAAGAAGGGAAATAATATTAACTTAGCTGGCAGTAAAGAGCTTACAAATATACAAGCTTAAACCAAAGTTGTGTTATTTAATAAAGAGTTATAGCATTTAACAGAATCAATCTTATTTCCAGCTGGAAAGGCCAGAGGTCCTGCACTAGTAGATAGTACCAGGATCAGGCTCTGTTACACAGAAACGCAATGTCATTTATACAGATGAGAGCAGATAACAAAAGGGACATGAGACAGGTAACATCCGTATGATAATTTGCCTGACAATGGTCCAGTGGCACCCTCCTGTCTGTCGAGTGCAAGAGAACAAAAGGTTGCCAGTCTTTTGTATGAATCTGTTATACCCGAGAGACTCCGGTACCGGGGCACTGCCGCAACATCTTGCAGGAAACAGTGTCTGAGGGCATGTTCATTTAATAAACTATGAATGTTTTATATCCATGTAACAGGAAGAATCTCATCTAACTGATCATTTTTATTTATTTTTCAAAATAAAACCCACAATGCTAACGCTGAGCCTCTGAATTAGCAACGAGCGAAAAATGCTAACAGATTACTGCACCGAAATTCACTCACAAAACCTTATTATTTATCTTTTCTGCACATCCATGACATTGTTTCACATTGTGAGGTGACACAGAATCGAAGGGTACCCTCATTATCACTCAATTATACGAAATCGCGATTTATAAACAAAAACAGACATCAAAACATGTGGCGCTAGGTAGCTAAAAATGCTAACATGGTTTACCTTGTGTCGTAGTCTGGTCAAACGTGGTCTTCAATGGCATTACAATGATAAAAACGCTGCTGAAGTTAATCCATAGGTTAATCCAATGTGTCTGTGTCCCTTTGAAATTATTTCTGATAATCCATGAGCAATAAAACTGCTTTTCCGTTTCTAGATGTCAGAGCTAGAGTGTAGGTTCGCTCTAATGCAAAACTACATGCGCGAAGCCCCCACTTTTTTGTTGTGCCATGTTAGTGAGAGGGGAGATTCCCCTTCGATTCTATTGGCTCTAACGGTCATAAAGAGATGTCAATCACCAAAATCGACCAATGGGTTCCAGAGAAAGGGTAAAACCCCCATTTCCACCCAAATCACCTCAGAGGTGGAGTTTTTTTTGCTAAACCTCTCTTAAAAGGTCAAATGTCACTTGTTTTGCATCAATCTTGATACAGGGTACTTATTATATGTTGTACTTTGGATTCCTAAAGCTTTTAGTCTACCTTACCATCATCCAAGGGTAGTTTTCACTTTTCATAAGTAAAAAATAATTTTTGGACGGACACTATAATTTACAGTTTTTTACTATGTTCAATCTGAATTTTCTTTAAAATAAAAAATATCTATATTGTTCTGATTCTTCTACATCCAACTCACAGGTTTATCATTACTTTGAGGAAAAAGATTATTAATTTAACCCTTTTAGAAGGGAAGATATGGTCATTTGTTCTGGGAATGTCATTTTCGAGCCTGAGACCTGAAAAACAGGCTCAGGGCTAAACAGGTTAAAGGTGTGATGAAGCCTGGGAATGACAGCCCTAGTTTACATTAGGACTGATACATTCAAACTGCGGGAAAATAAAACCAGAGAAGGAAGTTTATATACTTAAATGAGACTTAGGCTGCAGCCACACAAGGACGATAACAGTCGTATCTGCTACAGTTCTCTATCAGATAGACGGTTCGGCCACACGAGGCCGACACGATAACGGGTCCCAAGGTGGGTAGATCTGCGGACGAAACGCTCTGGGGGGCCAAACAGCTCCGTGATTACGCCCTATAACGATAATTTCCTGCTAACGATGACGCAATAGTCCCAGGGTTTCGAGCCAGGTCCCGGTATCTCACAGGACAGTGTACCCAGCAGGAGCTTCCAGCTACATTTGATCGATATGGACATAAACGCGAGTGAAGTCTAATCGGACAGGAGAGGAGACAAGCAGCTCTGCATGATAACCTGCAGCTCCGCCCGCTGTGATGGAGCGACGAGCGGAACAAAACACACACTTCAAGTTAGATCATCACCCTTAGCTATTTGTATTACCTCTCAAACTACCTAAATTAGTTATAAATATGTATATTTTTACTGTCGGGTCACTCATTACTGGATCAGCCAGCTGCATGAGACCACGGATACTGACGGGCTGACAGGAGAGGGGGAGGAAAAGAGAGGCTCCGTCCTCCGTGTATTATTCTTATATTATTATATAGAGTCGTTATTAATTTGTTTTAAAGCTCAATAAATAATAAAGAAGAACTTTGACCGGCACTTTTCTAATTTTGTCCGGAAGATTTCAACTTTAACGGACATGTTGAAACCCCACCTCTGCTGCTAAATCCAGCGCGGAGAATACACAGAAGGGCAACCATGGCAACCATGCATGCACGAGAAGTCTTCTTCGCTGCTTTTCGTGTATTTTGTGGCAGAAGTACAGCGCCACTTACAGGCCCGGCATATGTACTACAGCGTCTCCAGCGGTTCGAGCTGTCTCGTGTGGACGGACACGTTTCTGGTGCCTATTGCGTGTGGACGGAAGACTTTTTTTATAACGATTTTGGTGCGTTTCCGTTATCGTCCTCGTGTGGCTGCAGCCTTAATGATACATTTACTACAACAATGTTTACCAGAGGGTGGGGATGGTTGAGTTCTTCAGCGACTCACTAAAGATAGAGAACAGGGGACAGCTCCAGGGCACATCTTCTGAGCAGCCATTCTATGATCCCATCTGGGTCAGTGGCCTTGCCAGCTTTTTACCTCATGAGCTGATGGTACATGTCCACTTCTGTAACAGGGACAGAGTGTGACTGCTCAGTAGAGCAATTGAGAGTGTCAAACTTGACATTGAAATCATTCTGGTCTCTAGTGACCAAGGTGGACCCTTTGAGTGTTTTTCTCCTGAAAAGCCTGCCTGTTATTCATGCTGCTAAAGTCCTGTTCAAATGTGTCCTTTTAAGAACGTTTCTTTCTTTTTTTTAAATAGGTTGTTAGACATCTGTGAGTGGCTCTGGAGAAAACCCTAGTCATTGCTATGTGATGCTTGCAGTTTTTTCTTAAACCTAAGGTGTTTTTGATGACTGATCCATGGTCTGCAGTTGTTTGTTTTTTTATTTGCATTATTTATTTTTTCTTATGATGATCAGAATCCTTTTTTAACAATATATTTGTGTATATAGGTGGGATCGTCTCCCAATATGGGTAGACTTTGAGGACTCCTACTGTACATCCTGATTTTTGCATTTTTACTTTTACTTTACCTACTTTATACAGTATTTACTCAAATGTTGCCTCACATGTTGAAGACTAATCAGTTATCAGTAACTCATTTGCAAATGATACATGTTTTGGCAATGGGATTATTACCAAGCTGAGATATGATTATCGTTTCTCAGCATTATTGTTTTATTCTTTGTGGAGAGCTTAGTAATGAGAAACATTGCACAAGAGAGAGAGTGTGTGCGCCTGTGTGTGCTTGCAAAATATACTACGAAGTACTGTCCTATTAATCACTGTGCATCATATGAAAAATGTGTTATACTGTGTTGTCCCCCTGCGTAACAGCACTCAAACCCTTCAAGTATCCTTGCCACCTGCGATACTACAGTTGAATGGCAAGCCCATTGCCACCATCAATAACACAATAGTTTAGCCTCAGATAAAAATGATAAATGCACTGGCATTACTTCAGACCCTGATTCAGCCGACCATTTATTTTAATATTTCAGCAACTACCAGGCGCTATCGTTAATCACTGTAAGACTGCAGATAGGCAGGGAGGAATCACAAAGAGCGGGAGAGCGGAGGAGCTGAGATGGGGTGACATACGTGGGAGGAGGGGGACGGAGGAGGAGGAATAGGTTTGGGGAATGCCACTTCTCATTGGGGGAGCTGTTGCTCATCTGTCGTGGGCTCGTTGGGGCATGGCTAAAGGCTCCCGTTCAGTCAAACTGCTCTCCTGTACGCATGACATTTCAATTACACAGCCAGCTCTCATAGCTCTCTCCACAGCCAGATAAGCCAAGACGCCAAATGCCACACACAGCATGGCCACACACACACACACACACACACACACACACACACACACACACACAC
>CALSBW010027773.1:1307150-1319105 GCA_943590975.1 Lindbergichthys nudifrons | reverse complement strand
AAGACAGGAAACAAACTACAGTCTCCAGTTCCTTTTTAATGTCAAGTTATCTGCTCGGTTACTATGGACGGTTGGGGTTAGAAAGACAATTTAGCCATTTGAGTATCAGAAAAGCCTTTTTGACATTACTTGACATTTTGAAAATGACATTTTGACATTTCTTGAATCTAGATGAATTTCATTTTGCTTTTTGTAGATGGCCCATTCAATAAAATGTTTTAACATATACATCCTATTGCAGTGTGCTTTTTATTCTTTTCATCTTTAAAAGTCAGTAGGATGCAGGAAAATGTCTCAACCCGCCCCCATGGAGCGTGGGGGCGGTGGTTTTGAAATGCTCCCTATTTCTGAGGTCTCAACGTTGGCAAGTATGTGTGCAACATCTCCGTAACATTATACACACTTTCAACTGCGTGTGCTGCTGGAACCAGAATCAAAGAGAAACCTTTTGAAATATAAGTCTAGTGGATTGAATCTTTCAATAAAAAAGGCTTTTGATAACATAAATAGTTGTTGCTCCTTATTGCATGTCCCATATCGCATCACGCATTAATTGATATTTGGTGCATGTATTGATTGCAGCATGCTCACCCTGGAAGTATTGTAAAGTCAAAAGTATAATTTGTAAGTATGGGCTTTATATAAAAAACTGACCTGACTTGATACTGCATCGATGCATGTCCTTTGTAAGTAACCTAATGTTGTCTTTAAATTCTTGCTTCCACTTGACCTTCACTTTTCTTTCTTTCAACCATTACCCAAAGTCAGAAATGATCAAATCAAATCAAATCAAATCAGGTTTTATTTATATAGCACATTTAAAAGCGATTTTTGGTCGAGCCAAAGTGCTGTACATGTAATAAAAACACATTACTACAATCACAATAAACGACAATAAATTACAACAGATATATATAAAAAACAAAATAAAAATAAAAACACAAGGAAAAGTCAGGAGTTGTGCTCCGCTCTAACTAGAAAGCCAGAGAGAAGAAGTGTGTTTTTAGAGTGGATTTAAAAACCCCTAGGGTCTGGGCCGACCTCACATGGAGGGGCAGAGTGTTCCAGAGCCTAGGGCCAGCTGCTGCGAAGGCTCGGTGCCCTCGGGTTTTAAGCCTGGTCTTGGGCACTACCAGCAGCAGCTGGTCAGCAGACCTTAAAGCTCTGGCTGGGGTGTAGCGCTGGAGGAGTTCAGCTATATAGGCCGGAGCCAGCCCATTTAGTGTTTGAAAACAAATAAAAGTATTTTAAAATCAATTCGGAACCGAACTGGAAGCCAGTGTAGTGAGGCCAGAATAGGGGTGATGTGGTCACGCTTTTTGTGGCCAGTCAGCAAACGTGCAGCTGCGTTTTGGACTAGCTGCAGGCGTTTAATTGAGGCCTGGTCCATACCCACATACAGAGCGTTGCAATAGTCCAGTCTCGAGGTTACAAAGGCGTTAATAACCCTTTCTAAGTCATTAAAAGATAAATACGACTTGGTTTTGGCCAATAGTCTTATTTTAATAAAGCAGGATTTGACTACGGTGCTGACCTGCTTGTCGAATTTAAAAGTGCTAGTGAAGGTCACTCCAAGGTTCATGACCGAGGGGAGGATGTTTTTTTTGAGAGAGCCCAGAATATCAACCGGAGAGGCTGGAGGTTGCGGTCCAAAAAAGATGACCTCAGTCTTGCTCTCGTTGAGGTTGAGAACGTTTTTGCTCAGCCAGGATTTTATCTCTGTTAAGCAGTCCATCAACTGCTGCAGTGAGTGTGTGACATTTGCTTTGAGAGGCAGATATATCTGTACATCGTTGGCGTAGCAGTGGAAGGGAATATTATGTTTTGTGAGAATTGAACCTAGGGGCAGTATGTACAGTAGAAAAAGGATGGGGCCCAGAATCGAGCCTTGGGGAACCCCACAGGTAAGAGGGGCTTTGGCAGAGGAGAAGGCACCTAGCTGTACCGAGAAGCTACGGTCTGTCAGGTAGGACCTGAACCATGCAAGGGCAGAGCCTGTGATGCCAGCGGACTGTTCAAGCCGTGACAGCAGGATGCTATGGTCCACAGTGTCAAAGGCAGCTGTCAGGTCTAACAGCACCAAGACAGCTGGGCTACCTGAGTCGACGGCTAGGAGCAGATCATTAAAAACTCTTAAAAAGGCTGTTTCAGTGCTGTGCATGGGTTTGAAGCCAGACTGAAACTTTTCATGGATTCCATGGATGGTTAAAAAAGACTGCAGCTGGGCGTAGACTACTCGCTCCAGGGCTTTTGATAAAAAAGGTAGCTGGGAGATGGGCCTAAAATTTGCGAGAATGGAGGGGTCGAGATTTTTCTTTTTAAGTAGTGGCTTAACCACGGCATGTTTGAAGGCAGCTGGGACACATCCTGAGCTAAGAGAGGTGTTTAAAAGTAATAAAATACTTGCTCCAACTGAATCAAAAACATCTCTGAGAAGGCGAGAGGGAATGCTGTCTGAGGTGCAGTTTGTCGGCCGCAGGTGCATGACTACATCCGAGAGAGAAGAGAGGGATACAGGCTCAAAGTGGTCGAGGACAGCAGGGCACAGAAAAGGAGCAGGATCTAGCACTAGTGTGGGCTAGCCTAAGAGCAGATACTTTTTCAATAAAAAATGTAAGAAACTTATCACAGAGAGTAGTCGATGGGACAATAGAAGAAACATCACAGGGATTAATGATAGAGTTGAGACATTAAAACATTAAAAAGAACCTGAGGTTTATGGCTGTTTTTGGAGATTAACAGAAAAATGTGCTCTGTTTTGGCTGCTTTGACTGCCGTCTGGTAGTCAGAAAGGCAAGCACGAAGGATTTCTAGGGAGACATGGAGTTTATCCTTTTTCCATTTTCTCTCTGCACGCCTGCAGGTGCTTCTAAGAGCGCGAGTACAGTCATTGAGCCACGGCTCTGAGAGAACTTTGGTGCGTCTAAGCGTAAAAGGAGCAACAGAATCCAGTATTAGTGTGCATGTCGAGTCAAACATGGAGATAAGCTCATCAGCATTAAAAGCACAGTTCACATCTAATTTACAGATCGGAGAAGCATTAAAAACATCATAGAACTGTGAGGCAGTCATGGGGTTAATCGAACGCAGACGACGCGCCGGGGCACGTGATTCGACTCCTGCGGAAGGGATGGAGGTTGTAAACAGAACCGGTAAATGGTCTGAGATACGCGTTGCTGCACATATGTCATCCACAGATACAGACAGTCCAAACGATAATACTAAGTCAAAAGTGTGTCCTTTTTCGTGTGTTGGGCCAGCCACGGACTGAACGAGACCAAAATAATCAAGGAGATTTAAAAAGTCCCTAACCAGAGGTTTGGACTCGCAACACACATGGACATTGAAGTCTCCGGAGATCAAAACACGATCATATTTCACCATGATCCCGGACAGAAAGTCAGAAAAGTCATTTATGAAATCCTTATTGTACTTTGGCGGACGATACACGACTGCGCAGAGTATAGACGAGGCCGGGTTCAGTTCAAAAAGCTGCAACTCAAAGCTAGCATAGCTAGTTACAGGGTGAAGCAATCGGCATTGGAGGCTAGCTCTAAACACTGATGCTATGCCCCCACCATGGCCGGTGGCACGGGGGGAGCTGAAGAATGTACAGTCAGGAGGAAGAAGTTCAGAGAACGGTGTATACTCGCCAGCGTGGACCCAGGTCTCCGTCGGGAACATAAAATCCAGTTCACGAGAGGTGAAGAAGTCGTTTAGCAGGAACGTTTTGTTTGCTATCGACCTAGCATTTAGTAAAGCCATGCAAAGTTTTCGCTCCGGGCTTGCCGATGGTGTAGTGCGTCTCAGCTGACGAAGATGTGCGTGTTGAACGCCGCGCGGGCCGGGAGCAGTCAGTCGGGCAGGAGGAGCTGCCAGCGGGTACAGCAGAGTCCGCAGCTCCGGAAAAACAGGGCGAATCCACCGATCCCTCACATGGCGTGCAGCGGGAGGGCCATGACATCCGAGGCGTGGATAAGTCCCAGAAGAAGTCGTCAGGTATGCCTTAAGATGGACCAGTGCACCACCACGCTTTCCCCGTCGTCTAAAGCGCTTTCGGCAAGGCAGGATGCAGGGCAACCGGCGCAGGTAGGTGGGAATATTCGACAGTAGAGGGGGGGGGACGATTTATGGTTGCCAGATGTAGGTTTGGGCAGCAATATCAACTCCAGTGAGGGTCTGAGGTGGAGGAGAGCTTGGCGATCATAAACGAGCAGAGCAGAGACATTCTGACAAACATAAAACAAAAACAGGATAGCTAAAGGTAGAGAGCTGAGCGAGCGGCGAGCCGACACAGGTGCCATCTTGAATCACGTCACGTCACGATCTTGCCTTTAGCCTGTGTGTGTGTGTGTGTGTGTGTGTATATAAATTGCTTAAAGGTGGGGTCAACCTGGTCTCACCAGAATGCGTGACTCCACCACGACTCCTTAACACCGCAGTGCGTGGTGGAGTCACAAACTTTGCTACATTGTAAAGTGAATGAGGCTCCTTTGTCGTGGTGCACACACGCATTTCTACAACGTCCAACATTGAGCTTTTATTCTATAAAATGTTTTTAAAATCTACTTTATAGCTTGTAGTAACTCATGGGAGGCTTCTTTTATTTTATTTGTATTCATAATAATTTTTATTTTTCGTCAAAATGTATTATGGTGCATTATTCACCAATTTTTGTTCTCAAAAAACAGTGCAACACAATAAAACAGATACACAGACAAAATAGTGCAAGTAAATACAAAAAGAAAAATAGTAAAATAGTAAAAAGTGAAATAGTGCAATAAGAGTCTATATACAAGTGATTGGAATATGATATATTAGATAAATCATTTCTAAGTAGCAGCCAGATGAATGTTATGGATGTTGTTTCAAAGTTCAGGTATTTAATAGTCTTCTGGCCTGTGGGATGAAGCTGTCCCTGAGTCTGGTGGTTTTAGTCCGGATGCTGCGGTACCGCCTGCCTTACGGCAGCAGACAGAACAGTTTGTGGCTGGGGTGATGGGGATCTTTTATAATCCTGAGGGCTTTCTTTAAGGTTAACCTGGTATTTTTACTCCACTACATTTATTTGAGTTACTTTACAGATTTGGATTAATGATGTGAAATATAAACAACCCTTAAATCAGACTTTAGTTACACCTGAGTAAAATTCAGTGAATTCAGCCAACAATCAGGCGAGATATTTGGTAGTGGGTGCTTGAGAAGACTACATATTTATCTGCAGATCCCTATAAAGCATATTCATTACTCGTTATTCTCTACTAATAGTTAATTAAAGACTGTATATAATGGCTATTTTGCACATCCCTTTCAAGATTTCAAGATTTTCTAAGGTTTATTGACATATCATATACACAACTACGGTGTAGTTATGCAATGAATGAAAAACTTGGGTCACAGGTTCCTCAACAGTGCATTACAAGACATCTATCGATATCTGTGCACCTCCACCATTAAACATATTCTGCACCTTTCTTATACTATCTACATACATCTTATAAGAGTATAATTAATATGTATAATATCAGTTAAAATTTGTGCTTCAACATAGTTAACATTGCAGGAAAGTTGATTGTCAAGTTCCAAAACAAACCATGCAATATATTAGACGTTAAGTACTTTGTCAGGCTTAATATTTATCTGTAGATACCCCCACAGCTTTTTGCTTATTTAAAAGAAGACCTTAACCTAAAGTATTCTTTAATGTTTAAATAAAGCCTTATTAGTTTGTCTGTTTTGCACATCCTCCTATCAGGCACTAAACTGTTTTATTGTAGAGATCACTTACAGTATCTTCTTGATATTTTCTATTCTATATTATTTATATCATTGACCTTCCACTGTCCCACTATATTAAGAGTCTGTACTCTTAATATTTAAATGTTTTCATCAAATATAACACATTCAAAAGTGCTTTACAAAAATGAAAGACATTAAGAAAAAGGCATTTTAAAACAGTCATTAAAAAGCAACACAATCTACCTGCATTGCAATTACTCTAAACGTGTAATAACGTGCTTTAACCAGTAGGAGGTGCGGGTTAAAAAGCTGTCAAGTTTACAGTGTTAACAAAATAAAATATACTGCTGTTTCTGGTTTAGTTTACGACGGATATATTCTGTTATTGTTTTGATATTTGTAACACAAAAGCGATGTAAAAAAACCCACAGCAACACAGAAAAGATGGTCTTAACATGACCCAGCGGTCTAGTAGTTAATAAAAAACAATAATATCAAAACAAATTATTACTACTAACTTTATTGTGAAATTAAAACAGAACGGTAAAAGAATAGTTTCCGGTCTATTCGGAGGCCCGATCTCTGTAGATAAATAAAGAACTACGACAGATGTGTAATGTTTAATGCAGCCAAACCATTCATTACAATGCATTCATGTGATGACTTTCAAAGAGTAAAGCAAGCACTGCTGAATAAAGTATGATTTTATCTTTTACGAAACGTTTTTTTCATATGGAATGCAGTTGGAGGTCAACCAATCACAGAGCTTGAGGCAAAGCGGAACAATAGCTGAGGATTCTGGGTAGTGTAGTGTCTTCTGCCATCCACACACTACGAAAAAATATTTGTTTCTCCGAATCGAAAGGGGAAAATCCAAAAGCATTGCACACAATTTAAACCAATCAATGTTGTGTAATTAACAAGGATAATCTGGTGTTTTTGAGTTGATGAGTAGTGCAGATATCACTGTAAATAAAATCAATCGACAGTAAGGAGAATACTTACTTCCGAGTGTAAAATCCTCTGTTATCCAATGGGAATGGACGCTCACATTGCTCTCCGTAATACAATAAAGGGGACTTAATCAAATAGGAATATAATTATCTTTTAAATAACGTTAACTAAAGGGAACAATCTATTTGACACAGCTGAAGCTCTGGCCTTCCTTAAAACTCATTTAATAAAAATCACAGTTGTATTACACACAATGCACTGTTTTTTGAGAACAAAAATTGGTGAATAATGCACCATAATACATTCTGACGAAAACATTTTTTATTATGAATACAAATAAAATAAAAGAAGCCTCCCGTGAGTTACTACAAGCTATAAAGTAGATTTTAAAAACGTTTTATAGAATAAAAGCTCAATGTTGGACGTTGTAGAAATGCGTGTGTGCACCACGACAAAGGAGCCTCATTCACTTTACATTGGGGTTGTTAATGTAAACGTAACGTAAATGTAGCAAAGTTCGTGACTCCACCACGCACTGCGGTGTTAAGGAGTCGTGGTGGAGTCACGCATTCTGGTGAGACCAGGTCGGGTGGGGTAGGTAATTTCGGAGAAACCGGCTCGAGATCGCTAGAATTTGAAAATACACAACCGGAGAAAATCTGCCACTTCCTTACAGAGCCCCTCCTCCAACACATGACCAATGAGGGCACGAGATAAGTTTGTAATGTGCACAGATGGAAGGCTGACAGGCAGGTAGGCCATCCAGTTATTTTAGCCGGCCGGCTAAAATGATTGGTCGTGCTTTTTACAGTACTACGACTTCCACAGATGAAATGTTTTTATGCATTTTTTGTCAAAGCACTTAAGATATTCATTGCTATCGGGATGTTAAGAGCATTCCATGGAATATAACAAAAAGTGTATCTCGAGCCGGTTTCTCAAACTTACCTACCCCACTTAATATTACATTACATTACATGTTACTTGTTGTTAGACGCTTTTATCGAAAGCGACTTACATACTCAATACTGTGGGCAATCCCCACAGGAGCAATTTGGGGGTGAAGTGTCTTGCCCAGGGACACAACAACTGCAGTGGGGTTTGAACCTGTGGTCCCTCTGATCCGAATACCAACACACAATCCACTGCACCACACGCCTAATACAAAGTGAGCGAGTGAGATTTGAATTTTGTTAACACATTTCACATCAGGAACCAGTGACAACATACAGTATTGCACCAAAAGGAAACTCTTTAACCACCTATAGCAGTGGTTCTCAAACTTTTTCTGTCAGGCCCCCCCTTTGGAGAAAAAAAAAAGTCGGGCCCCCCCAACACAAATAGTCAGGCTCAGTGGCGGCACCAGAGATTTATTTTGGGGGTGCTGTGGGGTAGCTTGACGTTTCATAGAGGGTGCTCAAACATTTAGGGTTTCCCATTAATGTACCGGTCGCTACAGTGGAATTTTCTACTGCAACAATCCCCACGCATATACACAATGTACCCGCGACTGTTACAATGAAGGCTCGATAATCAGCTCACGGCATATAGGTGTAAGCAGGGGTAAAGTGCTATTTTTACAGGTGGTGTGTGGACCTCACATAGGGAGGTCCGGGGGCAAGCTCCCCCGGGAAGATTTATTTTTAAATATTGAAGTTAAAAGCATCAATCTGATGCACTTTGAGAGCAAAATGAAGAGATCTATGGATACATCTCTCAACACCCATATGAAACAGAACTGTAAACAGATTTACTTTTTCTTTATGGATATTTTACAAATCACCCTTTTAAACTTTATTCTTTTTTTACTGTCATATAGTATTTCATACCTGTTTTTCATGTATTCTCTTATTTTTTTATAACTATAATGATCATATAAACGTGTGCCTCGGAAATAATTGTTTACATTAATGGTGACCAAAACGTTTGAGACCCACTGAGATAACTTAGACTAAAATTAACTATCTAAACACTGAGAGAGTCCTTTAGTTCACTGAGCCTCTCAGTCTGACAGGAGAGGACTCTCCTCCACTTTGTTGTTGAAAAAACTCCTTATATCCGTTAGCGTAGCTCGCTAGCACCAGAAGCAAACAACAACGATCTCCGGTACCGGTGCGCTCTCTCTCTCTCGCTTGCGCACGCACACAAAATGGCTCGTTCCACACACACACAGAGCCGAGCTTTAATGAAACACAGAGACCCAAACGTACTTGTACTGTATCATATTATTTTCGAATCAATAATTTTTCAAATTATGATTTTTTTTTTTTGTATCTTTTTTTTTTTTTTTTAATAACTATTTTTCCTCCTGGTCTCTCACGCCCCCCCCCTGTCATGCCTCTGCGCCCCCCACTTTGAGAACCACTGACCTATAGTGACATCGGTTGACGTTTTCACAGGTTGATAAGGATCACATTGTGCTGCAATATGTTTCCCTTCTAGCATTAGGCTGTAGAGGGATTTCCTCTTCATCGTGATCTGTATTCTATACAACATTGTTCTCTGTGTCTGAAATGGCCTCTTTCATTCCATTGGTGTTTTCACAGATCAGGTCAAGAGCCTCAAAAGCTCTGAACCTTTTTGTCAACAGACGGAAATGTGCTCAGAGAATTAAGGGTTCTGCTTTGTGAGCTGCGGAGACACTCTGGGGACAGATTGGCTTTCAGGGTCACGTGATTGATTAAACTTGACAAAGGCATTCCCATCCTTTGGGATTGTTAATGTGACGTGAAGTAAGCAATTAAAATGAAAGCAAAGCAGTTAAATAACAGCACTTTAGGTAGACAAAACATCCATCCTTGAGCTGCATTACCTTTGTTGTGGTACGATGCTTTTTCACAATAAAGGAAAATGTGACTATTGACACGCGTATGTTAGCATATACATATACCCTCGTTTGGCAGTGCTAAGCAATTTCCTCAGGGAGCAAATTTCTGCTATTTAAAAAAATTCTAAAATAGGTTTTACTAAGATTGTTGCCTCTTCACTG
Organism: Lindbergichthys nudifrons; assembly: GCA_943590975.1. Lineage (NCBI taxonomy): Eukaryota > Metazoa > Chordata > Actinopteri > Perciformes > Nototheniidae > Lindbergichthys > Lindbergichthys nudifrons. Next base: position 1,309,423 of record CALSBW010027773.1, on the reverse strand, counting down.
TAGCTACACCGAACTACAGTCAGACACACGAGACATTGACTGTAGGAGATCAACAATGTCCACCGTGTTAATGATGGGAGGTGTGGTCAAGTTGAAAGTGAAATACAGTAATGATGTGTCACATTTTGAGTGTCAGGTACAGTGTGCCTGCTCATTACATGCGTGTCATTTTGAAAGAAACTTTCTTTAGTGAGAGTTTAGGTTTACGCCACAGACTTACTTGGTCTATGTTTAGAAAATATTGCAATATTGGCTCCCCATTTAGCTCAGTTGGAGGAGCTGGTGGCCCAAGTACTGGGGCTTCGTCCCATGCGTAGGACCCAGGTTCAAATCCAGCCTGAGACATTTACCGTGTGCTTTCCCCTCTATCTCCCACTTTCAACACTATCACTTCAATTAAAGCACTGGTTGCCCAAAAAATGCTTTAAACGTTACTTAAATGGACCGAATTGGCAAAACTTTAATTTCTCTTTTAGTTTCAAACTGGAACACCAATCTCCTGGGTTAGATTCCTGTGTTTAAATGGCCTGACCACCTCAACCCCCACCCACACAAAGCAGACGTCCCCACTATTTAGATAGCCAGAAGTAAAATTAATGCAGTATACCTGTTTCTACTGGGAAGTGACATTTCAATGAAAGTTCATTCAATTTCACATAGATGTCCATTGGTGTAAAAGTACAATCCTGGTTGGCTATGGCTCAGCATGTGGAGTAGGATTTCCACTATACAGTAATTGCAAGGTCGGTGTTTCCAAAGCTCCTCAAAAGTCAAAGTGTCATTAAACTAAACCCTGTACCCCTAAATTGCTCCCATTGGTTAAGCCATAACCTTGCACAGCTCCCTGCCATTAAGTGTGAGTATGCCAATGGATGAATATGAGTCACATCAATAAAAAACAAACATACATTTGTTTAATTCACCAGTTCTCAATATGAATTTAGCTGGTAGCTTACATCTTAGCACAACATTAGCGTACATTACTTGCTAACAATAACATTAACAACATTAGAACAAAACTGTCAGCAAATGATTACCAATCATACACATATACATAACTCCATGTCAAGCACTTGAATAAACCTTTATATTTTCAGTTGGCCCAGGTTTTCTTAATGGCTTTAAACCCATTTATTTCCAGCTATGTGATGTAAAATATCTCTGTTTGAATTAGCTTGTATTACTTGCCAGAAGGTAAGTGGGTACCACAGTGCTGATGGGGGTCAGCATTGGGGCATAAATTACACATGGACTGTTTGGATTTGGCTATAAACCTTCAGCATCCAGCCTCCGGGAGGTGCAGTTCAGGCATACAACTAATTGTACTATGCTCCTTTCTGTCAGCTGATGAATACAATTCTACCTGCTTATGCTCGGTTGCTGCTGCTAAAGACTTTAGTAGCTCATTATGTTGCCACACGCTTCACCCTGGGGACAGAACATTTTGCATCCTGTCAAAATACTGCAATATGGCTCAAGATAACGGATGAGCAAATCTGTCCAATGTTTACCAAGGTTTAGAAGGAAAATAAAGATTGGGTTGATTCAGGGAAACACGGTAGCCATTGGCTGGATTTCGCAAAACATAGGATCCAGCATCTTTGGACAAAAGCTGGGACTGAAAGTCGGACTACTTCAGTCCTCGCTGCATTGATTTCTATATATTTGGATTTAATTTCCATTGTTTGATTAATCAATGTTTTTTAGCTTATTAGTGACCTTGTTACAAAAACACCAGCTCACAAAGAGTTGGCATTTTAAGTTAACCGAGAATTATGATAAAAGATTTCTTCATTTCAAGCTGACTGACATGCTACGTCATTGTTTTTTCCAGGCTGATTCAAAGATGACAGTTCAGCCACAGACCACAATTATGCCTTTAATGATATAAGTATCTTCTCCCTTTAAATCAGTGTGCAATTGCTGCTAAGCATCTCTCTGTGCTCTCTGCTATGTGTCTGATACCCTCCTTGGAGCCCACAGCTACCACTTAGCCTGTCCAGAGGAGTAGAATATCTATCAGCATTATAAAACCAAACCTTTGATCAAAGGATTTGGGATTATCAAGAACTTGCAATTTAGAGTTAAAAAGAGGCAGCTGATAGGTTGAACCGCTAAAACCGTTTCAGCTGACAAAGTAGATAAGGCTCAAGAGGAGTGCTGGGAAGAAATACACAATACCGATTCCAAAGTATTTGTGTGTGTGTGTGTGTGTGTGTGTGTGTGTGTGTGTGTGTGTGTGTGTGTGTGTGTGTGTGTGTGTGTGTGTTGCA
>CALSBW010027773.1:1240566-1288271 GCA_943590975.1 Lindbergichthys nudifrons | reverse complement strand
GGGGGGAGGACACGGGGCGTGTAGGGAATTGGAGGACAACGGGAGGGATAAAACAAACAAGGTATCTACCACGGCTGCTACGTTGGGATCGCGGATAAATGCTCTCCGCAGACCCATGCTCACAGCGTTATAAACCTTTTTCTTACTCAATATCAAGCCACACTTATTGTTTTTACTCCGGCTGTGAGTGTTTGTGTGTGCTCAGGATGAGTTTCGCTTGTTTGTTTGTTTGTAGCCTTTATTTAACCAGATTAAAAAATCCCATTGAGATCAACAATCTCTTTATCAAGGGAGACCTGCGGTACATTAGTTACACATAAAAACAACAGAAAACAAAAGGACATCACAACATAATTACAGGGGTATAAATTAGCAACCTATTTACATTGACAGGTATCCAATAACATTTCATCCAGCCGTGCTTTAAAATGATGCAAGGGAATCAAAATGCTCAGTTTCAATGTTTTTTGCATAGTGTTCCAAGCTAGAGGAGCAGCACACATAAAAGCTTTAGTACCTAAAACAGTCCTAGCACTTGGCACATGTAATAAGAGCACATCCTGGGATCTCAGGCAATAGCTACTTGCCACTCTCCGTCAGATCAAAGAGCATATATAAGTCGGTAGTTTACCCAGCATGGCTTTATATATGAACATGTACCAGTGACTGAGCCTCCGAACAGTAAGTGAAGGCAGACCTGCCTTAGCATACAGGGTACAGTGATGTACTCGCTGTATCTGTATCGCTATCACGGAAGCCCTGTCTGCTCCTCACAGCAACGAGCAGCTGCGTCGCGTCCAATCAGAGCACACTGGGCTCACAGGGAGGGGGGGCACGAGCTACAACAAGCCGTTTAGGACAGAGAGTGAATACCAGTGAATACACATACTTTACAGAGATGCTGTATGAGAAACTAATGTGAGTTTGGGAAATTGCACAGTATACATCTATTTTAGTATACCTCAACAATGGAATTATGATCAGTAGAAATGGCCATGACATGGGACCTTTAACGTCATGATATATACACGCTCAAACATGTTATTTGCACACAATGATTAATCTCAACCGCAGTCAATCTTACACAATCATAAACATTTTCGGCGCTCTCGCTAACTCCCCTCTCTTTTCAGGTGGAGCCGAGGACCCGACCAGCATCTGCCAGACGACATTCCAATTAATACGGTTTAATTATTTAATAAATACTACATCAATAACTAGTATAAATTATATAAAGATGTGCAAATATGCAATGCCAAACTGTACTGTGCAAATCACTCTAATAAAGTGCAAACTGTTCACTAAAGTGCTGAGTGACATTATTACTGTGCAAAAGGAAGTTGTTATATAAAGTGCAAACCCACATGTGCAATATTACAAGGCCCCAAAGCCGTCAGTCCATAGTAACGAAGTTACCTTCGTTACAGATTTTGATAGTTTGTTTATGTTCATACTGTGGGAAACTTGGTTGATTAGTCTTGTAAGATCAGGCTTATACTGTTCTTCTGGTGGCTTGTTTTTTATGCTTTTCCTGCTGCAAAGGGTTATTAGTAAACAGCAATCCCAAAAGCAGATTTCCCCCCATAATTATTAAAAGTATGTCTTCAAACAAACTCGAATGGATCTTGTTGGGCAAATAAACCACTGTGCAGGGAATCATTTATTAGAGTTAGTTGAACAAGACTAGCATACTTTGAATTTTAAAATGGAAAGAGTCAAATTAACTCCCCAGTATACTTTGTCAAAACACAGCTGCACTTGCCTCTGTAAGTTTGAAATATAGACGTCTTTTGAAGCTCTGACCATAATGTGTGGTGTTTGTTGCATTTGTGACAATACCGAGCTACAACACATCACTGAGGACCTGACATGGACTCTTCACACCACCACCATCACCAAGAAAGCTCGACAGCGGCTCTTCTTCCTCCGCAGGCTGAGGAGGTTCAAAATGGATTCCAGGATACTCTGCAACTTCTACAGGTGCACAATAGAGAGTATCCTGACCGGCAGCATCACGGCCTGGTACGGCAGCTGCACCGACCTCAATCAGAAGGCTTTACAGAGGGTGGTGAAAACTGCACAGCACATCACCAGGACGGAGCTGCCATCCATGGAGGACCTTTACTCAATGTGGCTCAGGAAGAAATCACTACGGATTATCAAAGACCCCCATCACCCCAGCCACAAACTGTTCTTTCTGTTGCCGTCTGGCAGACGTTACTGCAGCATCCTGGCAAAGACAAGAAGATTCGGAGACAGTTGCTTCCCGCGGGCAGTGAGACTGTTAAACAATTGAACTGCTGAAACAACTTCAAAAACATTTGCTACTCAGTAATATGTATCTAATATATAATATATATCATTCCAATAACTTGTATATAGACTCGTACTGCACTATTCCACATGCTCACTTTATTTTATAACTATTTTTCTTTTTGTATTGCTCTTGCTATCTGTATTGTTATTATGTTGCATTGTTGGAGAAGCCTGTGACATAAGATTTTCAACAACATAATTACTCTGTAGCTATGTCAGTTTGACAATAAAGAACCTTGAACCTATAGTGTATATACAGTTGGAGGGATTTATGTCCTAGGTAACATAATTTAAAACATCCACCAAACAAATCAGTCTTTAAACCCCCGGTCCCTTCATTCTACATGTCCAAGTGACCTTTGGCAAAATACTGAAACCTTAAATTGCGCGAATGTTTGTTGCTCATGATGAGCAGCAGCTGTCACGAGTATAAATGTATGTATACAAACTGGCTTGTATTGTATAGTGCTTTCAGTTTAAGCTTACACAAGAAAAGTGCTATATAATTGCAGTTCATGTGTAGGTTAATGCCGTGGCTGCAATTTCATTCAACATGTTTCTGAGGATAGTGTTTTTCACTCATTTAAAACAAAATGTTATTTCAGTACAGAACGCCATCATTGCTGAAATATCCTAAAATGAATCCAATGTTGAAACGGTATTTAACCAGAGATACTATATTTGTTTTCCTCTACAAATAATTAGATTCTGTCTCCCATCAGTAATGCATGTAGCAGAATTTTTAGTGCGGTTTACTTTTTATCAAAGAACCACCCAATGGCACAAACCTCAGTTTGCAGATGTAGATTCTCAAATAATCCCTTCCATAAACACTATATATTACCATTTTAAACAAAAAGACCCCATTGAATAGTCTGCTCTGACAGGCAGCCTGACAAGGTGACACGAGGACTCATACCATAACAAGGAACATTAGGAAAAGTACATTAAAGCGATTTTTGAAGTGAAGGTGTCGTGATTACAGATTCAAAGAAGTAGCAAACAGTTTGACAGTATAATTTTAGAAGAGCAAAATTAGCTCAGTCAGCCTTGTTCTCGATGTATTTGGAATGTATAATGTTTCCAAGCTCAAAGTTTACATTTGATTTCAAACGCTGGAGATTGCTTTTATTTTTAATTTAATTTTATTCATGCCTGAACTCTTTCTCTGGCTATCTCTCTCTGGGTTTGTCCTGTTGGGTTATGGCCTTTTCAACCCTTTTAAAAATGTAATATTTTCCAAAGAGGCACTTTGCTCGCTGGTAAACCTCGAGTTTGCAATGGAAGACGAATTAGGACAAAATGCATATTGCGTGCCTAAAGAGTCACATCTATAAACATGACGCAGTGTGATGTTGCTAAAATGTTCTTGCTTCTGTGTCTTCAAAAGTGATGCAAAGAAAAGTGCTGCTTCTGGAGCAATTTGAGTTATTTTTTCCCCCAATAATACAAGGCTGTCTACCACTGTTTTCAGACAGTGATGAATATGCAGCAGAGGAGTTTACTGTCACTTCAACTGTCTGGTGAAATAAAATGACAAATCCATGCAATTTGGAATGCTTTAATGATAAAGCTTTATCTTGGCCAATTATTTTTTTATTAGAATTGAGCAAATTACTTTTTCTCCAACTCCATTTGGACTGTCGTGTTCTATACGAAAAGTTTCTCTACAAAATCAGGTCTTCTTGGAGGGTCTCCATGTTCTAGTGCTTCCTCCGCATCATGTGACGCCAGAAAATCCAAGCCATAGTAAGGTCTCTGTTAGCAACCTTTTCCATCATTTATTATTTATTTTTTCACCTTAGTGTTCACTTTCAACACCAATTATACAGAATGCTAAACCTACACATTACTCATACAGTTCATTGTGTCCAATAATGTTGTCAATTCTGAAGTACATTTTAGTTTTGAACTACACATTTCCAGTGTCAAAGTTATAGATAAGTGTCCAAACCACCATCTATTTTGTTGTTTGACTGTTTCTATTTGTTGGCAAGCTGATCTGTATCAACTTCCCGTCTTCAAAACTTACTTTCAAAAGTTGATACTTTTCAAAACTCTAAAGTTAGAGGTGCATTACCCGCAGCAATTTAGTTATTTTAGGATTTTCTACAGCAGCTCTAATATCTCTACTTGAGAGCATTCAAATGTTTTGGGAATTACTCCAAAATCCCTTGGAGGTCTAAAGTCAGTACTGAGTTACATAGTATTTCATTTTTCTCTAAACAGTTTAACAGTAAGCGTTTCAGTTTAGTTTCGGTTGTATTGTGAATGTGGCCAATGCATATGGGATTTAAAGATACTCATTAGTTATCGTAAAAATATGACCCACTTAATTGAATAAATATATATATATGGTTCCGAAAGCCACTTTTAAAGTCATTGTTCAATGGTAAGACCAACAACTGTTTGTCACAGTCCTGCTATCATGTCCTGATTTGAATGTCCACATGCATTGTTTCTTTTTTTACCCGTCGAAGAGGCTTTAAAGGAAATATACATAATAGCACCATACACACCAGACACACTGTGGGTTGCCTAAAGTACAGATTATTGCATTCATTCCATTAGTCACTAACATCTCGGCAGATTCGAGTTATTATCTCAGCATAAGAACAATCAGTTTAAAGAAATAAATGATTAATCAGAGCACACAATTTACCAAACATTGACACATGCCAAGCTCCACGAGTCGTAGAAAGATTATATTTCAACTAATTTAGGCTACATCTACACGGAGAACGAACTAAATTCGACATCAAAAAAGTATTCCGTCCACACGGTATCGGCTCAAGAAACGTGTCCATCCACACGAGACCGCTCGACCTGCTGGAGACGCGGTAGTACATATGCCAGGCCTGTAAGTGGCGCTGTATTTCCGCCACAAAATACACCAAAAGCAGCGAAGAAGACCCCCCGAGCATGGTTGCCATGGCTGCCTGGTTGCCCTTCTGTTTATTCTCCGCGGTGGATTTAGCAACATGTAGTTCATGTAGTTCTCCATGTCCACTTGTTGCTGATGGTTGTGGTAGAGGAGCTGTAGATGTTGCACTAACATCTGTAGCATGACCAGTAGCAGTAGCTACTGACCATGCTACAGCAGAGGTGGGGAGAGGCGGGGCTATGGCTTCATCTTTATCAGGAAATGATCGTATAGGACGTACACACAGAGCCGTTAGGCCCCCCAGAGCGTTTCGTCCGCAGATCTACCCACCTTGGGACCCGTTACCGTTTGAGGGCTCCGTTTCCGCGGTTCCGTTATGGCCTCGTGTGGACGAACCGTCCATACGATAGAGAACTGTAGCAGATAAAACCCGTTTCGTGTCCGTGTTGACGGGGCCTTAGTTCTGACCTCAGGAGACTTTTTTTCCCTTCAGCTAGAAACTAAAAGCAACATTTAAACTTTGTAACTGACTATTGCACTCAAGTCAAAAAGTTCTCACTGCTATTCTCACCCCTTCCCATCTTATCTGGGCCAAGCCAAGCTGCTTTGTTCTGTCCAGCTAAATAAACTCGACTATCATTTTTTATTTCCATACCTCTCTCCCACCTTTACCAGCTGTCAACACATTATTATTAATATTGGGCAAACAAATATTTATTGCACATTGGACCAAAACTGATCTGTTTTACAACTCACTCACTTTCAAAATGTGTCATGTCAGCATCCCAGCCGACCTTCTGCACAGCATGCTCACTGGTCTGTGGGTGGTCTGGATGTCTCAGTGGTGATTTATTAAGCAATCATTCACTGGTTTACAGTTGTCATTGTTTAAGGATGTGTTTCATCAGCGCAAATACATTAAAAAAATGTCGTGTGCTTGTAAAGGATGGCTTAGAAGTTAAAAATAGCTATGAGCTGCTTTGGTGTGATTTAGATTAAAGGACTTGACTGCTCTTACAGTATTTACTTATCTTTTTGGTTCAAACAAAACATTGTTTCAGTTTTTGAAACTAATTATAGCAGGTGTAACTAGTAACAAAACTAGCAGTCAAATAATGTAAAGCAGCCATTGATGCTAAGACAAGTCAAAATGGCTGCCGTGTAAAATTGTAAAAGCAAAACAGATCTAAGGAAAGTGAAATAGTGAATAGTCTAATGAACTTAAACAAGCTAATTGACTTTGAAACCTTTATGGATGTTCCTACGAAAAACGCTGAGCATCTAATAATCAAGATCCAATTAACAGAGTCCTTTTTCAAATCCTGACATCCTCCATCAAGGTTTTCCCTGATATCTTACATCATGCTGTCAGAGGCTGTGTTATAAGACCGGCCTTTTGTCCCTTAATAGGCGCATGTCTTCATTTAATGTTGTTTGCTAATGATGATCAATTACATACGAGGATAACACAGGAAAAGGAACACTGCTAATCAAACCTCCGCTGACCTTCAGTTAATTCAGCATTCATCCAAACAGTTACAAATTAGGTAACATAGAGAGCAAAATATAATTAGATTTTTATTAAAATGTGTGTCTATATACGTACAAACATATATAGCCTTCGTTTGTTTTTTTGTGTGCTACTTGTGGTCGAGGCTGTGTTGTAAAGATAGTAACAATAATGAGAAGAAAAACTTCATCCACCAAACAGGACATCCTTTCCTCCTCCCGTGTTATTTTGAGGAAATGGCAACTGCTCATGACTCAAAGCACCTCACCTGTCAAATGTGTAGAAACAAGTGACATTGACAAGAGAAGCACATTATGTCTGATGAGTGTTGTGGTGCTGATTATCGATACACTGAGGAGTCATTGTAACACAGAATATCACTGACGGAAATAACACAAACAGACAATGAGGATATTTTTATGACATGTTTTGACATTTGAGAACAGCTGTGATGGAGCAATAATGAAAAAATCTATAAATATTATGAATACAAATCTATATACCAGGCACCTGCAAGGGATTAATAATGTTATACAAATATGCCTGAATTACTATTTTGTGTGACAGTGTTATAAGAATATTACATTGTATGACAAATCCATGATTATGGAATTCAAACACTGCTTCATGACAGTTATTTAAAAATAAATGCAAAGTACATTTTCCTCACATGTTACCTAGCTCACCTCTCACCTAGCCCTCTGGCTGACAGAAGCTCTGTGCTGCTGATAGAGATACACTTTCTCTCTCGCCTCCAGATTTACTCCTACCACCTTCTCCATAAAGGCATCAGGCCAACTATATGTTCTTCAGTAATACCAGGCAATAAGCAAACACTGATGTGCAGTAAAGCCCGCTTACGGTGCTGCAGGATCTACGTTCTGATTGGCTAAGGCACTTATTAGCCAAAAAAAATTATATTTGAAAAAGGGCACTTCGATAATAGTCATAGTCACGCAAAAGGGCAGGTGCTTAAGTCCCCTTTGGGGTCTATCTGTGCACTGGCATGCTAAGGCCCCATAGGTTTGTTAGTTACAGGCGCATTCAGTATGTTCCTTATTAGCCTAGAGCTTATTTTATACACTGAACAATTTTAACATTGACTGTAAGTAAATATATTATATCAACAGGTTCCACATAATTGTATAAGGTTGGTTGAAAACAATAATATTAAGTTTAAATCAAAAATAGGGTTAGGGTTAAAAAATGAAGATTCAACTTAATATTATGTGAAATGTGTTGACATAATACATGTACTTAAAGTCAACGTTTCAGTTTTTCCAGTGTAGAAGTCAAATTAATTCATAGCGGTGTTGGAACATAAAAAAGACAATGGCCGCTTTCACACCAAGTACTTTGCCGTACTTAGTGCCGGCACTTAGTGCCCCGGCACTTAGTACCCCAGGGCACTAAGTACAGATCGCGTTCACACCGGAATAAGTTCCCTGAGGGAAGATTACGCAAATGAGCCGCTGAAGTCACTTCGTCTTCTTCTGCTTTTGGTTTACTGGCAGGCCGCAAACAACTTCACAGTGTATACTGCCGCCCGAAGTCCCTGGCCGGAAGTCCCCGGAGTTGGGGACTGGCTTCAGTAGAAGCTGCTGGGACTCCCAGCTGCTTCTACTGAAGCCTTCCGAGTAAATCGCCAGAACGCCGACACCTCCTCATCACTCCACCGCTCCCATGTTTTTTTGTGTGTTGCCATAAGTTATTCTCTCTCCGTTGGTGCGTGGGGCTAATGCTAATGCTAATAGTGCTAATGCCACAAATACAATGGCGGCTTCACAAAACTTTTCAGTTTTACGGGGCGTGGTTTGCAATTCGCCCAGCCAATAGAAATTGGTACTTTTTTGGTATTTTTTTGGTACCACCTCTTTAGCAGGCACTAAAAATGGGGGTAAAAGTTCCCGGCACTAAGTACTCTTTTTGGTGTGAACGCAACATAAGGGGTACTAACGGAACTAGAACGGGAAAAGTACGGGGAAAAGTACTCCGGTGTGAATGCGCCTGAAGTAAATAAGAAAACACCCCTGGAAGAAAAATATAATAAATAATGAGAGCAACAAAAACACCTCATTCCTTGTGTGCTTTCATAATTCATTCATAATTTAGATTCTACTCATATGCAATATGAATTAATACCTTGCCTCCTTTGGTGCGGTTATTCATGTTCCCACAGGTTTATCTTCAGCATCTCAAATCACAAAGTACTATTTATATTACAATAAACCTGCCTTGTTCCAATCGATAAGCTCGCCAATCAATAAACAGATTACAATCTGAGGGCTCTTGCCGTCTGTAAAAATATCTGTATTTTTCACAGGAGCCTGCTCTATCTACTCCCTCCTCCTTCCTCTTCATCGCCACTGAGAGGCATTTAAGAGCTTGGAACAACCTCAATGAACGCATGCAGTCCTCGATCGATTTTTTTGGGTCATGGATCGCAGACTGAAAGAGCATTGAAGTAGGGAAGCGTCAGCAGAATGGAAAGCATTCAAAGAAAAAAGGGGGAAGAAGATGATGAAAGACAGGAGAACGTTGCACATGCTGTAATAAAATAAGCCATTAAAAGTAATCTTAATCAGCCCTAACTTAAAGTACTGACAGGATTGCTCTCATTGAAGCATCATTTTTTAAAGGGGCCCATTATGCTAATTTTCAGGATTATATTTGTATTTTTAGCATTCTTACATTCTTTAATGTCCAAAAAGTGCTTTATTTGTCTCATACTGTCTGTGCTGCAGCACCTCTTTTCACGCTCTGTCTGGAACCAGAGCCCAGTCTGCTTTGATTGGTTAGCTGGCCGGCTCAGTTGTGATTGGTCAACCGCTCAAAGATGTCCCGCCGCTCAGCATACAATGTCTTGTCACATACAATGTTTTGGAGCACTAGCCAAAAGATGCGCGAGTGTTAAATAGTGATGTCACAATGTTACGAAAGTTAATAAAGAAGTTAAATCGAGGCCTTTCAGACAAGGGGGGGAGTGTGTGTGAGAGAAACTCCCTCTGGATGGATACAGGATTTTAGAAAAAATCTATATAACACACTACAGGAAAGGGAAAATCCCAAAAAGCATTATGGGGCCCCTTTAATCTCAACGTATCCATGGTAGTTTCACTGATAAGAGTGTTTGTAATTTTCTTATTCAGAAACAGCCTGCTCACATTCACACTCTTCCCTAACAACCAATGTGAGACTGAGCAGCTCAACAGAAGCAGTTTGGGGGGTTTGGATCTTGCTCTAAGGTACATCGTTGGTAGTAATAATGAAAGGCTGCATTTTTACTTTCAAAGCCTTAATGTTGCCTGTTAAATAAAAAAATTACATTTTCTACTAAGCCAGCATCTAAAACCATTAACACCATTTCAGACTCCCATTGTTGACACCCACTGGGGCTACATTTAATTGAAAAATATCTGCTTGATAGGACTGCTCAGATAATTTCGACATTTTAAAAGGAAATATTACGCCTAGATTAATCTTGTTTGTAGGTGCTTTTAGACTTTTGTTTTTGCAATTACAAAAGATGTAAATTGTCATGTCTACCCTCACTGATCAAACTTCCTTAATTAGGTGAGTTTTTGTGCCCTCAACAAGCAATTGTATTTACGCTCACCTGAAGGCAGAACATGCTAAATCCATTTAATGTGCCACTGGTATTTCAGTTTATGAAGTGGAAGTACCCCATGTAAATTTGCTGGAAAAAAGTGTCCTAGTTATGTGTTTTCTTTGCTTTCCCGCAATCAAATGTATTCCTACATTAAAGATTAGCCTCGGTTCCCCCTTTGTTTCTAAAACGCCTGAAGGAAAAAAGCTCTCTTCAAATATTGGACCCCTCCATCCTCAATATTGTGTTCAGTTTTAACATATTCCACATTTTTGAAACACTCACAGATTGAAGTAGTTTGAGCATGTGGGTCCTTGCTTTTTATTTTTATCATGTTCATCATGAAATACATAATGTTCACTGATAAAAGCTTGTGTTTATTTAGCCATCAATGGATAATCTTGGGAATGGCATTCAAGTGAAACATGGTGTCAGCCTCTTGGCTTTAAAGGTCATCCTGCAGAGATAGCATCTAAACAACAAGCAGGCAATCCCCAGCTGCTAAAAACAAGTAAATGTGATACCAGTAAGAAAGAAAATGTGTTGAAAAACAGGGGCTTTCCGAATAATCCTCACAGCAGAATGACTTAAAAAACTGAGTTTAAAGGCAAACAATCCACACACTGTCCTTAAATTTAACATAGCAACGTTTCAATCTAACAGGGATCTTTGTCAGGCAAATGATCATCACAAACCAGAACAAGCAACAAAGTCACAATCAAATATATCACCTGGGCGGTTCTTATCTGCATGATTGACAGTTAAACTGCTGTCGAGCTGTACCAATCAAATAAATCATATAAAACTGACACAGTCGTGTCCAGTGATATCGTTTAGTTTAAAGCACAGTTTTGTTTGAATACGCCTCACAGAGCTGCAAGCTTATTTCAATCTAAATGCGTGTTATGGCAGATGCTAAATGTTTTCTCCAACGCGTGAACATTGACATCAATTATATATTCTATTATATAAAGCCTCTTTTTTTAAATTCATTGTCTGTATGAGTTTGTACACTGTAGTCACTGTAGTTTCCTTCTGGTGCTTGTCATTTTTAAGTGAGGTTGTATGTTATGATTATACTGTAATCACGCTGGCAGGGAATTCATTACGGGCTCTTGAGGAAACAATGGTTACTTCAGAATCCAATTAACTAAAGCAAACACACTGCATCAGTTACCAAGACCAGGCTGTCGGTTCTGGCGAGTCGACACTGTGAGAAATAATATCTACTCCACGCGGAGGATGCTTAAAAGAGCAATGTCTGACAAGCACTCCATACCCCAGCACCAATCACATTGGCTGACTTCCCCTTTGATGTTTTTGCTGCTTGTGTGCAAAGCCTCTATGCAGCTAGAGAGAGAAGGGAGCGAGGGAGCTAACTATGAGTTTATTTGGCAATCATTGCGTTTACTCATAAACAGATTTTTATTTTTTTATTTAGTACCTCTGATGTGATTCTCATAAGGCTTCCTCTGAGTTCTTTGAAAGAGATTTGCTTTTGACTGTGCAGTCGGGGTACACAAGACATTTACAAAGGTCATGCTACTGTAATGATTCCTGTTATTGCTCTTTTATGCTGCTCTATGCTCCATGTACTACATCTGTAAATTAGAGTGGATCTGCTTTTACAGCTCGATTTATCAGCAAATTTCAGCATTCAGCTGTGAGATTTTTCACTGTAACTACCTTTAATTAATGCAACTTGCGGGCAACTTGAGCCTAACAGCTGATTTTATATACTGTAATGCTTCATATCAGTCAACAACAACTTAAGCTCTACAGACATAACAAAAGTCACCAAATCTAAACTTGTTCCAACAGCTTTCAAACACTTCAACATAAGATGGTCTTGACCAAGCCTTTTGAGGTGGTTTTCAGAGGTGGGAAGTAGTGGAGTACAAATACTTTGTTGTACTTAAGTACATTTTTCTGGTATCAGTACTTTACTCCACTACTCATTTTTCTTACGACTTTTTACTTTTACTTCTTACATTTTCAAAACAGGTTTGTTACTTTAGTTTTAATCTGCATTAGGTGGCGTGATCATTATTATTTAGAGTCATTGCGTGCCTATTGATTTTTAACACGATCCGTGTATCGATCATTTCCTGGTCTTCTCTAAAGAAGAGGGACCAATGAAAACGTTGTCATTTTGCCGTTGTTCAGCATCGAAACATTCATTAGCTAACAATGACATTATTGTTCTATTAATATAAAGGGAGGTCAGGTACTCATAAAACAGATTATAAAACAGATGGTAGTTATGGGTACTTTTTACTTAAGTACATTTTGAAGCCCATACTTCTCAAGGTTCAAGGTTCTTTATTTGTCATATGAACATAGCTACAGAGTAGTTATGTCGATGAAAATCTTAGGTCACAGGCTTCTCCAACAGTGCAACACAATAATACAGATAAACAGACAAATATAGTGCAAGTAAAATATTAAAAAGTAAATACAAAAAGAAAAATAGTTTAAAAAAACTGAAATAGTGAAATAAGAGTCTATATGCAAGCTATTGGAATGATATATTAGATAAATAGATAAATAATTACTAAGTAGCAGATGAATGTTATGGATGTTGTTTCTACAGTTCAGGTGTTTAACAGTCTTATTGACTGTGCGATGAAACTGTCTCTGAATCTGGTGGTTTTTGTCCGGATGCTGCGGTAAAGCCTGCCAGACGGCAGCAGACTGAACAGTTTGTGGCTGGGGTGATGGGGGTCTTTTATAATCCGGAGGGATTTCTTCCTGAGCCGCTGGGAGTAAAGGTCCTCCATGGATGGCAGCTCCTTCCTGGAGATGTTCTGTGCAGTTTTCACCACCCTTTGTAAAGCCTTACGATTGAGGTTGGTGCAGATGCCGTACCAGGCCGTGATGCAGCCAGTCAGGATAGTCTCTATGGTGCACCTGTAGAAGTTGCAGAGTTGGAGTCCATGTTGAACCTCCTCAGCCTGCGGAGGAAGAAGAGCCGCTGTCGAGCTTTTTTGGTGATGGTGGTGGTGTGAAGAGTCCATGTCAGGTCCTCAGTGATGTGGACACCGAGGAACCTGAAGCTACTGATTCTCTCTACCGTAGTCCCATTGATGGCGATGGGGGCGTGTCCCTCTCTCTGCTGCTTCCTGTAATCCACAATCAGCTCCTTTGTTTTGCTGATGTTGAGATGGAGGTTGTTATCCTGGCACCAAGATGTCAGGTTTTCGACCTCCTCTCTGTACGCCGTCTCGTCGCCGTCGATGATCTGGCCGATGACGGTCGTGTCGTCAGCAAACTTCACGATGGTGTTGGATCGTCACACAGTCGTGAGTGAACAGGGAGTAGAGGAGAGGGCTGAGCATGCAGCCTTGAGGGGCTCCGGTGTTGAGGATCAGGGTGGAGGATGTGATGTTTCCCACCCGCACTGCCTGGGGTCTGCCCGTCAGGAGGTTCAGGATCCAGTCACAGAGGGCGCTGTTGAGCCCGAGGTCTCTGAGCTTCATGACCAGCTTGGAGGGCACAATGGTATTGAAGGCTGAACTGTAGTCAGTGAACAGCATTCTCACATATGTGTTCCTCTGGTCCAGGTGTGAGAGGGCAGTGTGGATGGTGAGGGCTATGGCGTCGTCTGTGGACCTGTTTGCTCTGTAGGAAAACTGCAGGGGGTCCAGAGAGTCAGGGAGGGAGGAGGTGATGAATGATTTGACTAACCGCTCAAAGCAATTCATTATGATGGAGGTGAGTGCTACTGGGCGGTAGTTTTTTTTGGGGACAGGAACGATGGTGGAGTGTTTAAAACATGTGGGGACAACAGACTGCAGCAGGGACCTGTTGAAGATGTCTGTGAACTCCTCTGCCAGCTGAACTGCACACACCCTGAGAACACGGCCAGGGATGCCATCAGGTCCAGGAGCCTTGTGTGGGTTAACCCCTTTAAAGGATTTACACACATCTGCCCTGTTTAAAACAAAAGGGCAGGGCTCCTGATCCTTCTCTGCACCCCCAGTCTGGCTGCTCTCAAATCGTGCAAAAAAACTGTCATTGTTCTTAGTCTCGCCCACATGTTCCGGGTGTTACAGCCTTTGATGTCAGATTCCACCTTCTCTTTGTACTGTCTCTTGCATTGCTAATTGCTCTCCGGAGTTCATACCTAGAATTCCTGAACTCCTCCAAATTTCCAGCTCTGTGCGCGATAGTGTGCGCTTTCAGTTTGCCAGGCACCTCGCCGTTTGTGCAGGGCTTTTGATTTGGGAATGTTCGTACAGAAACCTTCGGCACCACGTCATCGATGCATTTCCCAATGTAGCAGATGACCGTATCCGTGTGTGTGTTGATGTTGTCCTCAAACACACTCCAATCCGTAGGTGCAAAACAATCCTGCAGTGCTGAATCTGACTCCTCACTCCATCGCTGTACTGTCCTTGTTACCAGTCTGTCCCTTTTAAGTTTCTGCTTGTAAGCAGGCAGCAGCAGCAGTGAGATGTGGTCTGATTTGCCGAAGGGAGGGCAAGGAAGAGCCTTATATCCATGTCGAAAAGGGGAATAAACATGGTCCAGTATGTTTCCCCCGCGCGTCGGGCAGCTGATGTGTTGGTAGTACTTCGGCAGGACCTTCTTCATGTTGGCGGTGTTAAATTCTTTACTTTTACTTGAGTAAAGAAGTTTAGTCAGTACTTCTACTTTGACCAGAGTATTCTTAAACACGAGTATCTGTACTTCTACTTGAGTAAAGGATGTGTTTACTTTTGCCATCTCTGGTGGTTTTAGATGGCAGAGCTGCCTGTTTGCCGCGATGCATGATCATCCTGTCTCTGTTGGTGACTCTAGCTTCAGGGTTTGTTGAACACCTTATGTTTCATTACACACAACCCAGCAGGTGTAACTCTTGTGACATTTGACTACTAGATATATACAGCGTAAGAGTAGCCTTATTCACCAATTTCTCCAAAATGCAACAATAACTCTGAAGTCTATGGACTCCAGTGGTGACCCAGTTACATTGGGAAATAGTGTTGAAATGTGGTGTAAGAACCACTCATGCAGCATACTCCAAACGGATACATTTTAATGAGCCTTTCCTCACACTGCATAGCACCCATTACCTAATGTTTGCGGATAGGTTTTATGGTTGTTAAATTGTTTGCAGTTGTACTGACACATCTTTCGCGTCTGTGTGTGTTATGTCATAACGCAAGCTATTCATTTTGCATATACACATCACTTAAATCAATGTTGACTGAGTTATGCAGAGTATCTAAAAGTACATTAGCCACATAGTGGATATAGAAGGCAATTAAAATTAATTACATGGTATTAGATACGTTTATGAAAGACAGTAATAGGACTAAGAATATATTAATTATCTTATTGCTGTGACTAAACCTGTTAAAAGACGCACCATCACCGTGGGCCACACATTTGTCTCACCCACCTTGACCAGAGGAAAACGTATGGGATACAGCTGTAGACCATTGTTCAACATTTAATACCATTTTGCCGTTCCAGTTCAGCTGACAGACCTTGGACTAAACACGTCTTTTGTTGATAGTTTGACTGTAAAACTGGTCTCTTTATACATCAATTCATCTAGGATGTATTCCTCTTCTGACTCTCTTATCACTATATAGTATATCCAATCATTTACCACACTGCACACAATAAAAAATAGCTTCTAACTGAAACAAATGTTTTATTGCGACATTTTAACACTTCATATTCATTGGAGAGGAAAGAAAGACACACTATGTTCTCCTACACAGAATAGCATTCAATTTCTCTGGATTTTCATCTATATTGTCATCATGAAAAATTGGATAATTTGACGTTTAGAGGCATTAAAAATATATTTAAACTTGTGATAAGTTAAGTTTGAAAATGTCACTTTGGTGGAACTGCAAGAAAATCTGAAATTAAAGGGCCCATTTTTTAAAGGGTGCACACAAAAGAGGTCGGGATCCACTGATTTAATCTTTAACAGTGTTTTGTATTTTTAAGCTTACCATTACATTTGTAAAACCTCTATACGAAAATTGCAGATGTCAAATAAATACAGTGCAGTTAAAATGATACTTTCCTCTGTAACACAGTGAAGTATAAGTATTAAAGAATAATACATACCTCAACATTTTACTTATATACTTATACACCAAAGCAAGTAACTTATGTGTTAGCAATAAACCTGATTTTGGTCTTAGTTACTTTGGATGATTGAATAGTGACTTGAATGTCAGCCTCTTGAGGACATCCAAATCCACCTCCACTGGTTGTGGACTCTCACATCTGTCTTTTTGATGATCCTTGGTCTCATATGAATAAATAAATAATGTTTATTGAAAAGAAAAGACATTGACAAGAAGCTATTATTTAGTGTGTATATGCTCTCTCTCTCTCTCTCTCTCTCTCTCTCTCTCTCCCCATGTTGCTCTTACTCCCCTCAAAGACAACAGTGTAGACAACCTTGAGTTCACATTAATTAGATTTAACATGTGTTCTGACAGAGAACAATGAATATTCTAGCATTTGCATGACAATGCCCTCTAATTGTACTTTTGCTTAATTCATTTGTAAAAGCTTAAGCAGCAGTAGTTGATTATATTCAAAATGGATCAGTGTGACAGAGCATGCTCCTCTCTTTCTGTCTCTTTCTTTTTCACTCTCTCTTTCTGAAAATTCAACCCCAAATGGCCCACATGGACAGTTATTCAAAAGTATCATTAACCCTCCTGACTCCTCATTGTGCTGTTTTCTCTTGGGGAAATGGAATCCGTACTCATTTTGATGAAGAACTGCAGCCGTTCCTTTGTTTGGGCCCCAGATGGAGAGAAGCTAATACTTGATTATGTGAATGCGGTTGCGCCCTGAACTCTGAAGTAAATAGGATTGGATAATGGACACTTCTCTTCAGCTCTCTAAAGCCTTCTTCTCTTTCTCTCTGTCTTGTGCCACTAAACCTAAATAAAGCACAGCAATTGGAACTGGAGTGAGGAACTTGACACTTGATGCTTGTGGTTGAGGGACCGATACAAAAACCCCTTGCATCCTTGTTCCTGACGTCAGGACAGTGTTCAAATCTGGATCAGTTTTTATCAGATCCGTTGCAGCCCCTTTTTTAGAGATTTGGGTATGGAGGAAAATAGAGAGGGTTGTGTTTTCTGACACTTGGTGAGTTCCCTGGAACACCGGGGACACATATTCATGTATAAAAGACGTACAAAAGTGCATTTTGCATGATAGGTCCCCTTTAAACAACAGCATGAAGAAATACCAATAAGTGAGTGACTAAGTCATGTTTTGAGCGTAAAACAATGCTTCAGATTGCGATGATGCACATGTCACAGAATTGGAGAATGTGCTTGTATCAACCAAAACACCAGTGTTGGTAAAAATGAATGGACTTCCTTCTCGAGACAGTGGTGACTAAAAGCCATCCGCATCTGGCAGTCAGTTGAGAATCTGGTTGGGTGGAGTTGGTGTAAAGGAGCCAACATTATACGGTACCAAAACTTTTTAAATCAAGTGAAAATTGCTATATGGTGAATATCTTCCTCCGTCCAATTTGAAAAACCCCAAAAACATTCAGATGTATGTTAAAGGATTGGTTAAATATCCAATATATGCTTTTTTTTTTGGTGAACCGAAAAAAGAAACGTTCATGTGTACAGTGTTACAAATGTATTGAACATGTACAAACTAGGGTTTCCCATTAATGTACCGGGCGCTACATTGGAATACGCACATACACAGAAACAGCTTCTAATATCCGTTAGCGCAGCTAGCTAACCAGATGCTAACAACAGCAATGCAAATAGTGAGTTTGGTAGAAATATACTGTATAATAGTAAAGTTATTGAAGATGATGCCATATTTATTGAAGATTTACATTATAAATAAAGGGAGGCGTGTGGCGCATTGGATAGAGCGTTGGTGTTGGGATCAGGGGGTCACAGGTCATTTGTGTCTGAATAACGTTTTGTTCATGAGTTATTGATCCGTGGAATCCGAATCTCCCAATATCGTTCCAACTTTACTGAACTAAGCCAGAAGACTGTCTCATTTCATAGACCGCTCGGTTTACTGTTCCTTCACTTTAATTTTATATTTATATACATTTATTTTGGACGAAAACTTAGCGTGAGGAAAGACATGTGTGGCGTGAGTGCGTAAGATATGGGTTGATTCCGTTACTCTCACGCTCAATGCGTGAGGGTTGGCAGCCCTGAACGTACTGTATATGAAATTAACCTCACGATAAGATCTGTGTATCTGAAAAATATGAATCTCATATTTCCAGTTGGTTCCAGAAATAACGTTAACGTAGATATTGCAATATGGTTTGTTGAGCTGGAGTAGATTATTGAAGTTTACTGGTTAACGTTCATCATATTAAACGAACGAACCCAAACCTTGTTGTTTTTATTAAATGTATGACCAATACTTACTTAGCATTTTATTATCATTACACTGGAGAAACCGACTTATTGTGGCAGCAGAACGTGAACATGTAACTTAATGCCTGCATTTAAGGATGAAAAATAGCGTAGTCAATGCTTTAGGGATAAGGAAATTATTTGTTTAAATATTAGATGTGACGTTATGTGTGCTTCTGTGACAATTAAGCGTATTCATTGCATTACATTTGTTAAAGATGTTTGTCTTTTACCCTTACGTGTGTTTTACAAATGAATGTGAATATGGCATAGGACAAATATTTAAATTGACTGTCTCATGAAAAACGATTCCAAAATAACAGTAAAATAAAAAGGACTCCAACTATACAATAATACACAATCCAACTGATAAGATACAGTAACGGCCTGTCCACACGGCGGCGTGCGTTGTCGCTTGCCGGCGGGGGGTGCTGAAACTCGACCAACAACCAATCACTTGAATCTCCCGCCCCGGACACACAAGCACGTGGTTTGATTGGCTAGAGCTTGTACTGGCATATGATTCGATTGGCTGACGCTTCCGCCGAAGCTTCAAAAGTTGAACTTTGCTCAACTTTCGTCGCGAGCAACGCGAGCAAATCTACGCTTCGCTCCCACAATGCAGTTCGGCAAAACGTGACGTCACCCCATTCAAAGTGAATGGGCAGAAGCGTTGAAGCTTCAACGCACGCTGCCGTGTGGACAAGGGCTGTAAGGCTGTAATATCCAGCACTTTTTTCAAGGATAACAAAAAGATTATCACATGACGTTTGCATGTTAAGAAGTCTGTGACCAACACATGTTACTTTACATATATATGTAAAGTAACATGTTTAAAGGTTCCAGGTGATGACAGACCAGAGGATGCTGAACACGAGAGACGGACCGAGATTCCTGACATCAGTGAACTTCAGCATGGAACGAAATGTTCAAAGATTCCTTTCATACTGTACAAAGAATCGAGAAACGTTCTGGTTTAAATAGATAAAGTAACAACTATAATACACTGATATACATGCCATTAAACATGACTAAATACTGACATCAGGGAAGTTAACTGTTCCTTCCTTGCAAAAAGTTACATTTCGATTTTACCAAGCAAAATTATTGTTTTGTCAGCTTTCACATTTCAATGTATTTAAGGCAATTATTATTTTACATTGTGAGAATTGCTACCATTTGTCTCTACATATTGTCTGTAAAAGACATGGTAAAAGTGGTTCTTGCAGTGAGACAACCGAACAGCATGATTCTACATTTACACTAAGTTCTGATAACAGTTGAATATTATTTAATAATAACATATATTTTAATGTTGATTAACTGCAGACTCAGGGTTCTTACAACTTTTCCAAAGTCAAATTCAAGCACTTTTCAAGCATTTTCAAGGTGCATTTTCAAGCTTTTCAAGCATCTTACAGCTGTTGTAAATTACATATTTATATACACATACTTATACTCAAATGATTATTTCCCTACCACACATTAAATCAGATGTTCTTTATGCTATAAAGTATAAACAACAAAATGTGTTTCGTGATAGCATTCTACATGAGGATGAAAAATTAAAGAAAAGAAAACTAAGTTTAGTATATTAAAATGAGTGACCCATCTGTACGTAGACTGGGCATCCCATATAACCTGGCTGAGCCAATATAAAACAATCAGCCAAATAACTTTTCAATACATTATTGATTACTATTTTTGAGGTACTTTTAGGTTGGCAGTAAACATAAGTCAGAGGTAAATGGTGTACTTTTACTCCCTTTAGTTACTTTACAGATGTGGATGAATGATGTGAAATATAATCAAGTGTTAAATCAGACTTTAGTTCCACCTGGAGTAAATTCACAAGCTACCCTGCAGTATACAAAGTCATTCAAACTAACTGCACCTTTACCAGCTTTGAGAACACTTTAATGATCAATCATTATAAAACATATCATATATATTATTCTGAAATGGACCAATCTGCATAATGACTACTTTTACTGTCGCTACTTTCACTATATTTTGATGATAATACTTTTCTACTTTTACTTGAGGAACATTTTGAATGCAGGACTTTTACTGTAACAGAGTATTCCTACACTCTGGTACTCTAGTACAAGATCTGAGTACTTCTACTCAAGTACAAGATCTGAGTACTTATTCCACCTCTGGTAGCGTATTAGCCTGAATTGTAGCCACAAAATCACGCAGAGCTGCATACAAATAGACTCACAATTGTAACAAGTGGAAAATAATATTTACAAATGTGTACAATGATTTGTAGGTAATGTTGACTACTCAAGACACCTGATTTATACATCTTCAAAGGAAGACTGTGTTCATTCTACAATTACATGGGATTAAAGCTAAATGTAGTTTTACTTGTATAATACTTCAAGATGTTATATTAAAGCCTGTTTCTAAAAGTATCAACCATAGCGACGCGGTCAAATCCTCAGTTTATAATTTATAACAGCTTGTAAAGGGAAGAAGAGGCACCTCTCAATTCGCACCCTGCTCTTCCGCAGCGCCGCTCCCCCTCCCTCCGGCTGAAATTATGAAGTAAAGGCGTATAGTAATCATAGATAACACGACAGGGTCCGGGACAGTTTGTTTTCAAATAAACAAAGTATTGTCTTTCAGAATATTGAACTTGTTTCAGAAAATTCAGATGATAAATACAACTTTGAAGCTTGTAACGGCATAATTACAAGCGGAGAACAGAGTAATTTAACGTCAGAACAAGCATAACAACAGCCGGTGTTTCTTGTGAGTGTTTCCACGGTACACAAACACAATAGGCCTACATACAAATGCAAAAATACACAAACACACACACTCACGAGCTTCCCCCAGACCAGTAATACAAACGAAAATGTGTCTTCGGGAAGTTCGGGTCAATGTGACTGATTTCGATAGAGCAAGTCACATTTGGTTTAGGCACGAAACATACTACCAGTAGAAATACATTGCTTTTAAAATCGCTCTGTGTCGAATCAATAGATTATATTTCGTGACTAAAACACGAAATGCCGTGAGACTGGGTTGAATTACAACAGTGAGTGCTTCACCCTCTGAACACCACAGGATGGCGACTGTAACTCTGTCCCCTGCAATTATTATTATCCCTCATCGAGTTCGCTATTCAGCTTGCTAACGTTAGCTTAAACAAACGTAACATGCACGTTAGCCTAATCTAAAATTCTCTACTACGGCGTACCTTTCATGTGGCCCGTCAGCGCAGACTCTCCCATCGTTATTTTTTGCAAACTTTGCAGGAGGCTACTCGTGGGCTTGACCCTCGTCTTAGCCATGGCTTGTATTTGTCTTCTGCTAGCCAATGCTCTTTGAAACTGCAACCTCCTGGCATACTGTCATCTATCACTCTCATCAGAATGCCCAGGTTACACGTAAAACAAACACTTGCAGGTCACGCGCATTGCGCGGGAAGGCCGGAGCGGAGCTGTTTTATGTAAAAGCGAAGCAATTAAGCACACTCCGACTTCTTTATTTTCTTTAAATCTAAAAATCTAAATAAAGCATTTACAAATTCAAGCACCATTCCCAAAATGCAAGCACTTTTCAAACCTTGAAAATACCTCGTACAATTTCAAGCATTTTCAGCACCCGTACGCACCCTGAGACTGTTCATTCATAATCTGATTATCTTTGTAGTACAAAGTGATGAATTTAAAAAACACATTCAAATATATAATATAATATATATACACAAACAATATATTATTTCTACAGCCGCTTAATAAACAAACACACCTCTTTCATAAATAACACTTGCTCTGCAATAATGTCATATGTTTGATGTTTCTTGTCATTTCTGTTAGGAAAGGACATACCTGAAGGACCCACCTGCCTCACCGTTTTCTCCGAGGGGCCAGAAGAAAATGAAAAGCTGATATGACATTAAAGACCAATACAGGACATTTATTTTTATTGTGAACACAAAGATCTGCACACTGAATAGTGTGTATTCAAACAGGACCATCATTTGTTTGTGACAGCTGTGCCCAGTATGGGCTCACAGATGCAGTTAGGTGGTTTCTTCATCAAGCCTGGTCCACTTCCATCAGGCCACGTCCTCCTCCATCAGGCCATGTCCTCCTCCATCAGGCCTGGTCCTCCTCCCAGGGAAAGACCGCTCCACCTCAGTCCTCTCCAGCCAAACCAACAGACAGGACATCCGTCACACTGAGGTTTCTCCCAAAGTCTCTGCAGCTCTCTGGACACCACGCTGTCTCAATTGATCCACACTGAATATGAGGGGGAAATGTGTGGTTAGACAAAAATAAATATGAAGTTAACTGTAAGGAGTGGCTCAGTCTTTTAAAAAAAACAATACTATTACTGTATTTTAATATCTCACGTCTGAAAGTTTAATTTAAAAGAAGAGACCCCAAAAATAAAGACTGGTATATCAATAAATGTAGTTGATTTTGTCTTTTTAATGGTTTAAAGTAAAGTAGATAGAACTGGTAGTTAAACGTTTTAATACAGTCTGGTTGCGGAGGAGGCACACAGGTAAGAGCACTAACTAGCAACCATCACATGTAACTATGCTTGCCTTGAATTTGTTAAAAGTATAATTAAGTAACAGCAAAAAATCAATAACTAAAATCATGCAAAAATGTGAATCTTTGCTGGATCCACTGTTGAATTTACCACATATTATATATTTTAGAAACCGGAAGGTATTTATAGATTTTGTATGCAAGTATTATCCAAAAAGACTCAATACCTTAGATTATTATTGAAAGTTTTGCTGAATAGTTTCATGTTCACAAAGTAAAACGTGCAGACCGGGAGCAACAGACGTTAGCCTTATTTGGATCAGGCTGGAGTACATCGGTTACTCCTATATTTACTTACTGTTAACTAACTAATGCTAACATAACTGTTGGCTAGAAGTACACAGCTTAATCAACCATATTTAACTGGCCATTGTCCTCTCAGCCTGTAATATGAATCACTTCAATAAATGGTCAGGGTTCCTGCAGGTTTCGCCAACTCAAATTTAAGACTTTTTAAGACCTTTTTAAGACCACTTTGAATAGAATTTAAGACCTATTTCACGGCAAGAAAGTATGAAGGAAAATTGCTATGAAAGAAGAAATACGTCCCATAATTACTTACAAAGCAAATGTATTCATGTTCAACATAAGAACAATGACTGTTAGGGCTGTGCAATTAATCGTATTTTAATCGCAATTACGATTTTGGCCTGCCACAATTACAAAAACAACATAATCGAAAAAAAACTATTATTTAGCTTTGCTAGGTTCAGGGTGCGTACGGGTGCTGGAAATCCTTGAAAATGCTTGAAATTGTACGAGGTGTTTTCAAGGTTTGAAAAGTGCTTGAATTTTGGGAATGGTGCTTGAATTTGGGATAAAGTGCTTGAAATTGTAAATGCTTTACTTCGCTTTTTAGATTAAAAGAAAATAAAGAAGTCGGAGCGTGCTTAATTGCTTCGCTTTTACATAAAACAGCTCCGCTCCGGTCTTCCCGCGCAATGCGCGTGACAGGCAAGTGTTTTTGTTACGTGTGTGACCTGGGCATTCTGATGAGAGTGATAGATGACAGTATGCCAGGAGGTTGCCGTTTCAACGAGCGTTGGCTAGCAGAAGACAAATACAAGCCATGGCTAAGACGAGGGTCAAGCGAAGCCCAAGAGTAGCCTCCTGCAAAGTGTGCAACAATAACGATGCGAGAGTCTGTGCTGACGAGCCACACACCACACGAAAGGTACGCCATAGTAGAGCATTTTAGATTAGGCTATCGTTGCATGTAAAATACATGACACTTTTCTCTGTGCGCGGCAAAACAAGCTCGCCAAAATGGCTTCACTAGTCTGGCAGTATTTTAAGTGTCCGAAAATGACAATAAAATAGCGGTATGCAACGTGTGTGTGAAGCAGAAATCCTGCAGCTCCACCCGCTGTGACGGACCGGTGAGCGGAGCAGAACACACATTAAGAGTTAGACCTAACACACTTAGCTATTTGATCTACCTCTGGAACAAGCTAAACTAGTTATAAATATATTTATTCTTCACTGTCGGGTCGCTCATTACTGGATCAGTGAGCTGCAGGAGATACTGACGGGCTGTCAGGAGAGAGAGAGAGGGGGAGAGAGGAAAAGAGAGCGATATCGGTATCGGCCGATACTGATTCCGGCGATCGGCTCCAAAATTGGCGATCGGAGCATCCCTAATAATTGTATATTATATGTTTTATAATGATTGATCATGAAAGTGTTATCAAAGCTGGTAAAGTTGCAGCTAGTTTGAATGACTTTGTATACTACAGAGTAGCTTGTGAATTTACTCCAGGTGGAACTAAAGTCGGATTTAACACTTGATTATATTTCACATCATTCATCCACATCTGTAAAGTAACTAAAGGTATTAAATACATGTAGTGGAGTCAAAGTACACCATTTACCTCTGACTTGTGTTTACTGCCAACCTAAAAGTACCTCAAAAATAGTAATCAATAATATATTGAAAAGTTATTTGGCTGATTGTTTTATATTGGCTCAGCCAGGTTATATGGGATACCCAGTCTACGTACAGATGGGTCACTCATTTTGAAATATTAAACTTAGTTTTCTTTTCTAACATTTTAAATTTTTCATCCTCATGTAGAATGCTACACACATTTGGTTGTTTATAGCATAAAGAACATCTGATTTAATGTGAGGTAGGGAAATAATCATTTGAGTATAAGTATGTGTATATAAATATGTAATTTACAACAGCTGTAAGATGCTCGAAAAGCTTGAAAATGCACCTTGAAAATGCTTGAAAAGTGCTTGAATTTGACTTTGGAAAAGGTGTAAGAACCCTGTAGGTTGTGACAGTGAACTACAACATATTTTATCTAATTAATTTTAGTCTAATTAATTTTTAGTTATCATATTTATATATGTTTAGTACCTTGTGGAAGTGCGCTCCAAAATATTTGTTGATCTTGTTTATTGGTATTTATTATTTTGATATTATTTATTTAAATGTATCATTTATTTTTGTATTGGTTTTTCAGTTGAATTATACATTCAGGGTAATCAACAGTTAAAAATATACTGTTCAAATTATTATTTGTTTTAAAGTTCAATAAATGGATGTTTTCAAAGTCAATGAATAATCGTATTTAATAATTGTGATATCAATTATTGACCAAAATAATCGTGATTATGATTTTTGCCATAATCGAGCAGCCCTGAAAAACAGGCTCAGGGCTTAACAGGTTAAAAGACGTTTTAAATAATAAAGTATTTCCCATAATTAGAAGTTGCCAGTATTAAACTGTGTATATCCCAGGAGGTTTAGGGGATGGGAAACACATTGGTGTTATCAAATTTAAAACATATAATAATAAATGGGTGAAAATTGCTTGTGTCCATAATGGGCAGCATTCATATACCCACATGACAGCTAAGGTCAGAAGAGCTTTATTTAATAGCTGGTCTTATGTCTGTGACCCCTCCTGTTGTTAATTGATAATCAGAATCAGAATACCTTTATTAGTCCCACAGAGGGGAAATGTACGTAGTTGCAGCAGAAAAAAGAGCCGCAGACAGCTTAATGTTACATATGTTACATGCATTAAAAAGTACTAAGTTATGATATAATTAAAAATATAATTAAAAAAAAAAGTTACATATACACCGGAGTATTTTTCCCACAATAGTTCATGAGAACTACGATACATTTGCGTTCACACCAAAAAGCCCCAGGAACTAAATTAGTTCAAATTAGTTCATCTGACCCGCTTTTCAGTCCCTGCTCGAGAGCAGGGACGGCGCTTCTGGCGATTTACTCGGAGGACGTGATCCAGAAGCTTCTACTGAAGGCAATGTCCGTGGTTCAGTAAAGTTAGCAGACCTGGAAAACCGTCCACAGCACAGTCATGCCTGGAAGGTAAAATATACTACATGCAATGCATTGTTTTAATCTGCACAATACTGGTCTCAGATGTACTTTTATTTGCTCGGTAGATCGAGTTAGCAATGCTAGGTTGAATTGGGTAACACTGTTAGCAGGCCGGAACCGAGCTAGCTAATAACATCTAGATAGCTCGCTAGCTATTCACGGCCGCTATAAAAACGTTTTGACTTGTGAATAAGTGTGCAATGTTCTGTAATTTGCTTCACTAACTCATAGCACTAATCGTGTGTTTCAGGCGAGGTGTTTCTCTCTGGATTGGAAACTAGTTCGCTTTCCCCTCCGGGATAAAACGATAATATAACGTTGGCAATTAGCAAGCTAGCTGGACAAAATGCTACCTCTAACAATACATTGTAGTTGCTATAATTTCAAGTCATTTGCAACATTCATTCTACATGTTAATGGTAAAAGCTTAAACAGTTGATTACCTGCATGCCACAAAGACTGATGTTCTAATATTTTGCACATTTAAATAAAAATGTAATTGAAATTCAATTTATTTTTCCTTTTTTGTATTGATTGTTATAATTGTACTCAGCCATGTTATGTTAGATGTCAATCCACTTACACTGTAACTACTCTGGCCTTGAAAGAAGGTTACGCATCTAACTGATGTCCACTAATCCCTATAAAACAAAGTTCAAGCATACATTAAGCACAAAACAATAAATAAGGGCACTTTGATATTTATTTTTTATTTGATCCTATCTTATCTTCTACTTTACACCTGCATTTTGTACACTGTCCCTGCCTGCACCATGTCCAATGTTGTCTCTGTTGACAATAGGCGATTAAACTGATCTTGTATCTTGCTTATTTCTCCTTAGGAAAGCGGGCACGGGATGACAGCTTCCTTGACACCATCATGGCGATGGACTGCCGTGCCATGGTCAGCAAGGAGAATGAGGACCTGCGTGCCAAGGAGATGCACGACGAACAGCTGCTGCATTCACACAAGGCCCAGGAATCGGACGACCAGCTGCTCATGGTGATGCCGCGCCATGCTGACTCGGCGGCGCGCCAGGTGGAGCAACAAAATACCTTTCAGGCTGCGCTTCTGGCAGTGCTAAGCGAGCTGATTAAATCCAACAGGCCTTCAATAAAAAAAATTAAGAAAAACTTGTCGTTGTTGATAAACTGTACAATGACTTGTTGGGAGGCGTGTGGTGCAGTGATCTGGTGCGTTGGTGTTCGGATCAGGGGAGCACAGGTTCAAACCCCACTGCAGTCAGCATATCGTTGTGTCCCTGGGCAAGACACTTCACCCAAATTGCCTACACCTGGGACAGTTCATTTTGTATTATTGTGATTATATATATGCCACTGTTATTAACCTGTTACGCACGGCCCGCCCGGTACCGGGCGGAAAAACGCGTCATTTGCAGGAAACAACGTCTAAGGAATCTTAATATTGAATAAAACTATGAATGTTTTATATCCATGTAACGGGAAGAAACTCAGCTAATGATCTTTTTAATTTTTTTTCTCCAAAAAAACCCCACAATGCTAGCACTCAGCCTCTGAATTAGCCACGAGCGAACATTTTTTTTTTATAACAGCACTTAAACTCACTCATAACTCCCTTATTACTTATCCTAGATGCACAGCCAACCACTCCTTTTTGGTGTCCTGGAGACACTGAATCTAGTGGTGCCCTCCTCAACACTCAGTGATAAACATTCGCGACGCTATAAACAAAAGCGTACATCATAACATGTGTAGCTGTGTAGCTAGAAACGGTAACATGGCTTACCTTGTTCAAAACTGGTCTTCAATGGCATTAAAACGATAAAAAAACGATGCTGCAGTTAATCCATAGGTTCATCCTATGTATCTGTGCCTTCTTTGAAATTATTTCTGATAATCCATAAGCAATAAAACTGCTTTTTAGTTTCTATATTCCAGAAAGAGAAATTCCTCCAATTTGCTTTCGATTTCTAGACGCGAAGCCCCCACCTTTTCTCTTTACAATGAGTGTGTATGTGGGCCTCCCCCTTCGATTATATTGGCTCTAACGGTCAGAAAGAGGTGTCAACGATCAAAATCGAGCAAGGGGGGCCAGAGATATGAGAAAAAAAACATTTTCACCCAAATCACCTCAGAGGTGGGGTGGTTTTGGCTAAACCTCTCTAAAAAGGTCAAATGTCACTTGTTTTGCATCAATCTTGATACAGGGTACTTATTATATGTTGTACTTTGGATTCCTAAATCTTTTAGTCTACTAACCCATCATCCAAGGGTAGTTTTCACTATCTGTAAAGAATAATATTTGGACGGACACTATAATTTACAGTTTTTTACTATGTAAAATCTGAATTTTCTTTAAAATAAGAAACATTGATATTGATTCTGACACTTCTACATCCAACTCACAGATGTAACCTTGCTTTGATAAAAGAAATTATTCATATAACCCTTTTAGAAGTTAAGTTGTAGTCATTTGTTTTGGGCATGTCATGTTCGAGCCTGAAACATGAAAAACAGGCTTGGTGCTTAACAGGTTAATACTGACACTTCACTTTGCACTAAGGTGTGTCTGCTGCTGAGCCTACCTATTGTTATTATATATATATATATATATATATATATATATATGTTTTGATACGACTGACACTTTATTTGATATTGAAAATGTTAACTTCTATTTACATGCATACAACACACCTGGGACAGCGTGATGCTGTTATTGATATTGTCTTGAGTGTGCAATAAAAGAGAACCTACATGGCGATTAAACGGAGCTTGTATCTTTTTTCATTACATTTCATGTAACTAAGCTTGCTTATTTCTCCTCTGACACTTTATCTTTACAGTGACCTGTGTAGCATCCTATACATCACATGTAAGTGATTATTCTGATACCATCATGTTTCATCGGTTATAAACTGGCGAAGCTTTATTTATTGTGGCTTTCAAAAAGGCGTCCAACACAAGCACTATTTATTTATAGAAAGAGAAATGGTTAAGTTTGTTATTACCAGTGTTGTGAGTTCAATATTTTCTTATTAATTATAGTAAGGGAACATCTTAGGAGTTAGTGTAGTGAGTTTCAGAGCAGTGTAATAATTATTTGACCTAAAACTAAATGTTTTTATGAACATGACATGGGGATTTGCTAACTTTTGATTTCCCCCATTTTACACGACACAAATGGAGGCCACTATGGGCCAAAACTAACACGTAGGTTTCTGTAGGGTTCATGGCAGACGGATGTAGTTGCTCTCAGGAGGATATATAATAAAGGTGTGTTAGCTGCTGAGCCTATTTAGTGTGCATACGACACACCTGGCACAGTTTATTCATTTCACACGTAGCGTAGCGCGTGCTTGTCGTCGTCCAATCCTTTTGTCAATCCTTCTTAACCGCCTTCGCTTCCGAATCAGCATTGCTATTGCATTTGACTGGTCGACGATCTGTATTTGTGTTTGCTTAAATAACTCAGACGAAGCTCATGTCTGAGTTCGGAAGGTAAACAGACGCCATATACAGCAGGTGGGCGCGGCAGTATACGCGGGAGGTTTTTCTTCTTCTTTTTCTCTCGGTTTTTTGGCGGATTGCAACTTTAAGGTGCATACCGCCACCTACTGTACTCGCCGTGAAGTTGTTTGCGGCCTGCCAGTAAACCCAAAGCAGAAGAAGAAGTGACGTCAGCGGTTAATTTTCCTAATCCACCCCCAGGAACTCATTTTGGTGTGAACGAGATCTGCTTTAGTTCATCAGAACTAAAAGAGTTCTCATGAACTATTGTGAGAAAAGTACTTGGTGTGAACGCGCCTATAGACACCTTCTACTCTAAAATCATTTGACAGTGAGGGGAATACGGTTTTATTATGAAAACTTAGAGACCGGAAATACTGTTACATGGATGCTGCCGTCAATAGAAATGAATAGGGGAAAAGACGTAGTATATACACGTTCTCCTGGCGAGACCTCAAATAATCTTCGTAATATCCATCAAACTGTAGATCCTACACATCCACTTGACGTGGATTCTAAAAGTACAATATACACTTCTCGCTAGAAATCTAATCAAAAAGCATTTTAATGGCCAAACTATCCTACAATTTAGGATTTTACAGAGAGGGTTATTTGTGAATATACGACCCACCGGAGCATTTGCAGTCAACAGGAGCACTAGAGGTCGAAAACTTTAAAACGTGATTATAGGTCGTAATAAGCGCTTGAACAATCAATCTATTTGGTCGTAATAAGCGCTTGAAC
This sequence comes from Lindbergichthys nudifrons, assembly GCA_943590975.1. NCBI lineage: Eukaryota > Metazoa > Chordata > Actinopteri > Perciformes > Nototheniidae > Lindbergichthys > Lindbergichthys nudifrons. The sequence goes on along the minus strand of CALSBW010027773.1, from coordinate 1,257,378 downwards.
AATCGACCTATTTGGTCGTATGAGTTGGAGGACTTGTTGATTTTTTCATATATTCACGTTTGGTAAACAAAGACCACAGTCATGTATCTATTATTTTGTGTGCCTGGCATGTGAAATTGTTGAACGTTATTAGCACTTTGAAGCGGTTTTCAGCCTTTGCTCCCACATTCTTGCTGATGGTTCCATGCTGTGGTAGTTGGTGATAGTAATATGCCAACAAGCAGAACAAAACCACAAGAAAGTGGGGTAGACTGCTAGCCAGAAAACAACAAAGTAAACATTGCAGATTATGAAATGTTTAACTTTTTGGAGGATTGAAATTAACTTGCACATTTGTAACGTTTGTTTTAAATATAAATGGCTAATAACAATCTTCTGCCTGCTCCCAGGCGAAATGGAGAGTAAATGTGGTCACTTGATTCATTGAAGAAAAATATTCCCTAACCATTTAGCTTTGGGTTGGTCTCCACCCACTCCTGAGAAAAATAACGGCCACCTCAGCTAAGTATTAAAATATGTTCAAAAGCTGGTTGCTAGCTTGTCTACAGTTTGCTGGAAATGTAATTCCTTACTGGAAACAATGTTTTCAATAACATGTACTTTTTTTGTGTGGATACGAGTAGGCAGTGTATAGTTTAGAAGCCCTTCTATAAAAATAGTTTTTCCAGAGTAAATATGTAAATACTGGCACATGTTCAAATTTCATTTTTGAGAGCTTGAGAGCTGAATAGGCCTTGCAGCAGTCGTCCCTCCTGACTCATTTTTCTCTAATCAGTAATGTGAAGTTTCCGAGCAGCGCGATGTGATGCTGAGCGTGGCTTTCTGTTTCTGCAAATGAGTGTGTGACTAAATCACTGCTTCCTATTCTGCTCTGAGACTGGCGCTGTATTGTTTTCTCAGCCATGGTTAATGTGTTTGACAGTGAGGCAAATAATAAGAGCGTCTACCTGTTGCCTCCCAATTTCCCGTCCTCTAGCTCTCTATGTAGTAGAGGAGATGGAAATGAACGCTGATTATAGTCACTCAGAATGTCATGGAGAGTAAGTCCTAAATGGATGAGTTAAAGAGAAAATAATTAAATCCTGGCTGGAGCCACAGTTAGTTAAAATAATGCAGACCACAGTGTTTGTGGACACAACACACACCCCTGAGGTCGATAATACAATTCAGCACGCGTGTGCAGGACGAGCAGAGGCAGCCTAGAAGATAGGACACCTGTTGTTGAAGCTTTCTTGGCTCACAGTCAAATCACAGTCAAACAGGAGAGAGAGAAAGGGAAACAGAGACAGAGACAGAGATCAAGAGACGGAGAGAGAGGAGGGACAACAAGTCTTCATGCTATCAATGACCACCATCACTCCGGGATTCCAAACACAAACGTAATTCAGTCAATGACTTTTGTGAAATAGATGCCATTTCTTCCAAAAGCTGTCACATTCTAAACCACAATCCTGATATTTTCCTAACCTTAACCAAAGTACTGTCTTTTTTAACTAGAACACCAGGTCCAGCTCGTTCCAGTATCAAACTTGGCCATCTCCAGTGTGGTGCCAAAATGTAACCTTTTCTACACTGAAAAAATGTGTTCAGTAAACATTGTTCAGAAAGAAATGCGGCCGCCCTTTGAAACTTAATTGAATGTGCAACGTTTTTGACTTTCGTGCACCTTAAGCCCCTCTTAATTGCGATTCATTGTAAGAATAATGACTTCAGTTTCAATAGGGTCCTCCATTGGGAGCACCAAGAGCCCCTCAAAAATGTGCTTCAATTTGAGAAAATAATAACTTCTTAAGTTTCACTGGGTCCTTAAAGCATTAGGTGCTTGTGTCAAATAACGTGTTTCTATACTTATTAACTATACTAATGCAGCCAGCCCTGGATCTCCATGCTGGAGGCAAGCAGTCAAATGGTATGCTATCAGCAGGACAGCATGAGGCAGGTCGGTCGAGTTAGACTGAAGGCCCTGCACCACTTTTATCTAAGTGACAGGGAGGAAAATATTTGGCTCTGACAGAAAGAAAAAAAACGTACTCTGGGAAAAATGCCCATCATCTCTCCCTTCCTGGCAGAGATGTACAGTGGCTGTCCATACGCTGTAACACGGCCCGTTCCCATCCCCGGCACTCAAAAACCACAGGGTGAGCGAGGCAAAACATTTCCTGTCAGAGAAAAGAAAGTGTGTGTGTTCGTGGGTGGGTGTGTGCTAGCATGTGTGTACGCACCTTTTTCTCACCTCATGCTTCACTCTCCTTCCACTCCAGCTTCTCAGGGATTTCTTAATGACATTCCACTTTAAGCTTCCTGTGACCCGTCAATCATGAAAGTTAAAACAAAAGCACTGCACTTGACGTTTAACAGCAGAGCTCTTCAACTAATGCTTTTCCGCTTGCAGAAACACTTTCAGATAAATGTCTCTTTCAACTAAGCAGATGCATCCTCTAGAAATCACTTATCTATCATTCTTAAATGGTTATCCCAATCTCACATAGGGCAGTTGGCATACTCTTGTTAAACAGCTACACATTTATTTTTTCCCCCCTACTTTCACCCCCTGTGGACCAGCGAACACTGCAACAAATGTCTTAATGGCTGCATTTGTTCACTTCCCCCCTCCAAAACGTCATGAATTTTAAATGGCTCCTGTTTAATTTACAGCTGTAGAATGTCAGGTATTTTGCAGAAAATGCTGAAGGCAAGCAGCCTCTCTCTGTGGAAGGTGAGGAACTTGATTTGGAACTCACCTTATCAGTCGAGCATGCAAAAATCTCTGCTATTCAACAAGTAATCGGAAATGCTAAGAAAACCTGAGGCAAGTGGGAATATCTCTGAGTCAAAGTCACCTTGGGACCTCCATCTGTTAGAACAAATGTTCAGTGAGCACCTGACTGCATTGAAAATAGGGCGTAATGGTGCTGCATTCTTATTCTTCCATTCGTTCCACTTCCAACACCTGCTCTCTGGCCTACTCTGATACATCTAGACTCTATAGAGTCTGAATATATTTTAGGCTTCTGGTTTGGTCTAAATGTGCATGTAAATGGCAGCAAAGGCTAAAATCCCAAAGATCTATCCAGAGGGAGTTTCTATCCCAAACACTTCAGACAGAGGGTGAAAGGAATCACAACACAGGCAGCACGGGATAAAATGAGCTTTTTGTGGACCTAATATCACTAAAGTATCAAACATTGCAATTTAGACAGGCTAATTATTGTATTATATTTAATACCTTAGATGCCCGTATTACTCTGGAACTGTACTGTATCAATCAACCTTTATTTTTCATAAATAAGTTCCTTTCCGTAGATTCATTAAGCTTGCTAAACTCAAACATACTCCGGAAGGTTATATGGTATGTTTTTCGGTCTCTCAGTCAAAAAGAATAGCTAATTCAGAAAAAAAAAGCAATCATTCATTTATCCTGCTACAAGGCCAATTGATTGTGGAGTGGATGGCGCATCATCGCAGTAAGTCTTCAAAGTTCAGGGTCATGTCGAATCTGCTTTTGTTCTATGCTTAAACTGACCTCTTTTAATAAGCTGTATTCAATAGCTGTACAGTATGAGCTTCAGTTGAGATCTCATTGTGCAACGCTAGGTTACCTGAGCTTTACTGATGTCACTATGCTCCTAAAATAGTGTGTGTTTTGTCCTTTTCCAATATTTACTTTACATTTTATTCACACTGCATTTGGACCACAGTAGACGAGTTATGTGAGCTTAATTTCAGTGAGGGATATGTGGTAGCCCCTTACTTTGAATATCAGTCTATTTAATCTTGCCACAAGTCCAAACAACAAAATAAAATGGAACTGCTCCACCAGACATTTTGTCTCAAACATCTTTGTGAAACAACAGCAAATGGAACATGACGGTCCTGCTGGAAGTTGCTGTGTGTATACAAAACATTCCTGGAATCAAGGGCCATCTTAATCAGAAGATCCAGTGGTGAGTTTTCCAAATCACTGTTTGCAGGTCAGTTATTTACAGTTTCCGCCTGAGTCCTCTTTCTACTGTTTGTTCTGGGCAAGATATGCAGATAAGGAGCTCTTACTTTCAGTTCTCTTTACCGTGCACCTCTTTGAAAGGTCCATTCTTAGGTCATCTATCACGTTTCCTACACATTGTGTGGGTAACTGTAAGTCACAGAGGCCCTGACCATGGATGTATTAAGACAGCCAGATTCACTGCTGCCACTTATCCTTGCTGCCAGTGTGTCCCAGTGGCCACATTGCAACAAAGAAGAAAAACAGTGCAGGACGGAGGCATAAGCGAACTAAGCGGCTGATCAGGGCCCTGAGCACTTGAGATGTCCCACAAGAGAGCTTGATACAGAGCCAGAGGCCTGATACATGCCTAGCCAATTCTGTGTTCTGTGACTTGACAAATGTGGGAGTGAAATGCAACTATTAATTACGTTTGATAAATGATGCTCTTACACTTGAGCCCATAAAAGATAACCGTACAGACTCACAGGTGAATATGCATTCTTAAGTGCAGACAATGTATGGACGTGATTCCACTCGTTAAAGGGGCACCACACTCTAAAACAGATATTGATTATTTAGTCTTTCAGTCAAGGTTTAGTTAAAACTTTTCACTAATGCACGATGGAAATCAATGCGTTGACATTGACTATTGATTAAATATATCATTCAAAATGTTGATTTGCTCCACATGGTGGATAATATGTATCGCTCTGTATATAATAACCTTTCAGTAGGCTATTGAGCCAAGGAATAGTATAAATACATTTTTATTTGTTGTAAAACAAAAATTTGGGTGAACCAGTTTGAATGGGCCTGATGCCGTTGAATTCTCACCATTTATGTTATTGTTATCTACAACTAACAGGTGCTATGCCTACATTTTTTGGTAGTACAGGCAAACTTGATACACATCCAGCAATTGGATTTATTTTATTTTATACATTTTCTGGTATTCACCTGTCTTAAGTAAGGGATAATGTGCAGCGAGGCGGTCATTCTGGGAAAAAGATCACCCGACTGCTGATCACGGAGCCCAACCCGAACATATGAAGTATTTTATTCAAAGAGCATTGTTTGTATATACCTTATTCTTTACCGTTTAGGTTTACATATTCTTTGACCAACAAAGGGAGCAAACTGCTTTAAATTAGTTGAGATTGTAGCACTTGAGTATCAGATGTGACTAATTTTGCAAAGGCAAAAAGGCAGGAGGGTCCCTGTGCATAATTTAGCTTAGAGCCCCAGGGCCAAATCTCAACCATGGATTGTGTGGGTCCGTATAACAAATGATATATTTGATTACATTTTTGTACAGAAGAAGGTTTGTACTAAAGACGCAAGCACAAACAGACTACAAGAAGGGTGCAGCCACATATTAGTGTCCCCCGAATATGCAACTGAAGCACTATTTTACTACAACTATTGCACACTTTGTAGGTTTAAGCAGTAACAGCACTAAGGCTGAGGCTAGGGAAAGACCATTGATCTTAGTTTAATATGGAAAAATAAACAATGACTTGAGCATGAGACAGGAATTGATTATTTTCTCACATGCAACTGAAAACCCTATGTTTCCCTAGCTTTAACCAAAGTGCTTCTGTTGCTTTTACCACATGCAATATTTTAAATGTATAACCTGGTGTGATTGTCCTGTGTTTTGTACCTTTCCATCCACCCTTACCTCCTTTATGCAGGCACTATGTAACACATAATACCTGTACATAATTCAGCAAGCAATTCAGTTTCCCAGCACAAATACCTGACAAAACCAGTAGTAGTAGTATCAGAATGATCAGGTTTAAAATTATGCTTATCCATGAACAGTGATTTCCCCGAAGAAATATGTATTCCTATTTTATGAATTAAAGTAAACCAGCTCCCGTTCAAGTATTAGTCTAACGCTCATCAAATATTTCTATGTATACAAAAGAGGAATATGTAAGACACTATCGAATGTGTACATATAGCTGATCGCTCTCAAACAGACTTTTCTCTCTGTCTGTATAGAGACACTCGATACAAAAGTAATTGTTTTCTCATGCTGTAACACACATTTTGGAGGAGCCGATTGATTTTTCGTTTTCACACTTCTGAAAGCATAACTTGCTTGTTTCCACTTTCCCTGCCTTTCACAGAGGCTGAGTATTAAAAAAACCTTCTTCATCCATATTGCCAGATAAGCTGTAAGACAAACTTTTGAACCTGATTGCTCATTCGCCAAGCATTTGTCGAGTTAGGTGTGATGAATGGCCCCTCAGATGTACCAACTATCTGTGTTCACCCTGCACAACAGGGGAGGATTATCAATGTGTTCCAAGCTGGTCTAACACACTCCAACTTTTGTTCCCAACATCTTTTAGCTGAATACGCTCTGTTCCATCACATTTTGTTGTGGCTATCCGATACACTTCGGTAAACAATTATTTCAGAAGTTTGAAATGTAGATTACCTGTTTTGGGTTTCCAATATTTGGAAGATACGAATTATAACATACAAAAGCAAAGTACATTTATTAAATCACTTGAGATGCTAATTAATGCACCTTTCAATCCACTTCTGTTATGTGACTGTTTTCCAAGTTGTGGGATTACTTGTTGCCAATAAATCACCACAAAAGAAGAGGACACAGCAAAATGATATCATTGAAAAGGCTCAAACTAAAGAAAATCATGTTGAAAACCTGATGCAAAGTTCTGTGTCTTCATGTATCCTACCTTCAGTTTTTTGCAATTGGCTTAATGTCCTCCTGCCATCTGTAAGTCAAACAGGGGTCCTCACAAGTCTGTACATTTGAATCGGTTTAGATGCTTTATTTAAAGGGGACCTATTATGCAAAATGCACTTTTTGATGTCTTGTATACATAAATATGTGTCCCCGGTGTGTCAGGGAACTCACAAAGTGTCAGAAAACAAAACCCTCTCTCTTTTCCTCCGTACCCACATCTAAAAAAACAAAAAACAAACGGGGGTGCTAACAAGCAGGTCCAGAATTGTGGCTCCTATTACTACCTATTACATTGGCGACATCCGGCACACGCGACACGTCTCAACCTATCGTCTCCGGCACACGTGACACGTCCCAACCAAGCGGCAAACTCTGGGGCAGAGCCGGGAGGCCAATAAGGAAGTGCCACAAACTGCAGGTCATCTATTGGCCGATAGGCGATGACTGCAGAAAGGATCAATTTCCATAGACCCCCTTGTCAGTGGCGGCTGGTGGAAGATATTTTAGGTGGGGCTGTGGAAATGGTGACCAAACAATACTAGGGGGGTCCGGAGGGATGCTCCCCCAGTAATTTTTTTTGAGAAAAGACCCCCTAAATTATGACTTCTGGTGATGTTAGAGGGGGGGGGGGGGGAAGGACAATTTGAGGCTTAAAAATATGAGAAGACTAATCAATACCTCCATAATCTTCAGTGTGGTTAGCTATGAATCTTCCAAAACTTCCAAACACCTTGTCCTGGACATAGTTTCTACAGCATAAACTGTGCAACAGTACAGTAGGCCCACACAAACTGCAGAACACCGGGGCTTTGGTAACACTCAAAATTACTTAAAATTATTTAATTCCCATTTAACCTGTTAAGGGGCTTTTTCCCCCCGTTTTTTTTCTCACGAAACTGTGTCTCAGGGCTTCTTAAAATGTAATAAACTATTCATGTGTCCTACTCAGAGGAAACGCAGCTAACTGATGATATGAACCATGTTTACCGAAACAAAACACAAGTCTCACAAGAAGCGTCTAAATGAGCCCTGAGCGAAAAAATGCTAACGCACTCTAGGTATAAATCAATCTATATACTTATCGGATATGCACAAACAAGCTTATGCTAACCAGCTGAGATTCCACAGATTCTAGAAATATAAGTATCATCACTGAGCGATCAGAACTCGCGACAGGGGAAGCAAATACAGACATCACACAACGTAGCTTTAGGTAGCAAAACACGGAGATATGCTCACCTTTTGCAGAATAACAATTCTGATCAAAAACGATAAAAACGCGGCTGAAGGTTAATCCATAGGTTAATCCAATGTGTCTGTCACTTTGAACAAATTCTAGATGATCCATAATTCAATTTTTATGTCAAAAACTGAGTTTTCATTAGGTGCTAATGGTAGCTTCCAGAGTGTATGACAGCTTCCTGTTTTGTCTCCTTGGATACGAGTCCAAACAACTCACAGACTGCACCGGGCGCTCACGTAGGAGCCCTGTGACCATCAGATTTGACGACGCTGATTGGCTGAAATTATGTTTCGGCGGCATAGTTTAAAGATAGCAACAGTTGGCTTCTGCTGCAATAGAGTGGCGAAGTCACGCCCACTTACTTCCGGGTAATGGGACCTTATTTCGGAAAAATTATGCATTGAAGTCAATGGGGAGAGAAAACGTATCTTTCGATACCGTTTGAATTGTGCCATGAATTACACATATGATGTTTGTCAATCTTAAAAAATCATTTCCATGTCAAAAAAGTCACAGTTTGTCGTAAAACTGTTGAAATATAAGACTATGAAAAATACCTAACTAGAAAGACTACAAATCCCAGAGTCGCGTAAGTGATGTCACAATTGTTTTCCTCCACCATTCAGATACCTAAAATCAGCGCAATATATATATCATCTATCTATATGGCGCTGGCTAAGATAAGATAACTTTAACAAGATGCCTGTGTGCTTAGTACCAGGTTGTTATTATACCAGCAATGGGTCTTGCTCGTTCTTTTGCTTCCCGTCTGATGAAAGGACCAGGAGTGGCTTGATCAAGTTAGCTACCTAGCTAGTAGCTAGCACGTTAGTTAGCATTACAGCCATGTCATTTTTATTAGCCTTAACATGAAGTAACATTAAGTAACCCAACGTGTTAAACAGTAAGAGTAGTAGTCATATTTCGTGAACCCTTTGAAGAGTACTGTCACCGGTGTGATCATTCTATAATACACACTTTAAGACCGGGGGAGAAATGCTAACGCTAACGCTAACGCTAGCCTCTGCGATCTTTTCTACTTCATGCTATCTGCACAAATGGTTGACATTAAACATTAAAACGACCAGGCAGTTCAGAGAGAATCAAAGGAAGGCAGGCAGGCAGCTTTGCATGACATTCTTCTGGACGTGTTTCATTGTGTTGTGAGGGTAGTCAATCGTTTTGTTGTTGACAGTAGTGACGGCCATCTTGGTGACGTGTGTTGTTGACCAGAGATGTAGTTCATTGAGCGTTTCACACAAACAAATGTGTGACTTCACAGTTTTACGACACATTTTTTTTTTTTTGACTTACAAAATTATCTTTTAAATTGACAAACATCATATGTGTAATTCGTGGCATAATTCAAACGGAATCGAAAGATAATCTTTCTCTCTCCATTGACTTCAATGCATAACTTTTCCGAAATAAGGTCCCATGGGGCTCAACCGGAAGGGGAGGGACTTCGCCACTCTATTGCTGCCCTCTCGTCTGGGCGCTGTGCATAGCGCCCAGACGAGGGAGGGTAATGATACACGGGCAAGGCCAGGCAGGAAACATGTGACTTATCAGTAACTTTAGACATCGTAACACAACTTTAAACGAAATTTTATTGTAGATTATACATTTTACTGATACCAATTATATAATATTTACCTTGTTTATTAAAAATAAAAATAAAAATAAAAAATATATTTTTTAAAGTGGGAAGAGGGGGGGGCGGTACCCCTAGCTTCCCTATGGGCCGGCCGCCACTGCCCCTTGTTAAAATGCCCAACTTTACAGCAGACATGTTTCTGCCCCTGGATGCAATACAAATTATTCTGGATATAGTTAGATTCCATCTTCATGATTATGAATTGGTGAGTGAATTGTTTTATAACGCAACCCTTTTATTTATATTAGGTCTTAATGTTTTTGCATAAATTAGGGCGTGGTCACCTTGATGGACAGGTACGTGCCTCACTGTCAGCTAACAGCAACTTGTCCACTCTGCTAGGCTACAATGTTAGCTAGTTGTAGTTTCTGTACTTGTATATATATATATATTTATTTATATATATATATACAGTTTAGTTTATGATTCAGCCTTGGGTAAGACTTTTAAAGTCTATGGCTATGACGCCCATAATGCTAAACGGGAGCAAATGTTAAAAGGGGACCCAATTATCCCAGTGGTGGCCGCCGGAGTCCGCCGCCGGAGCTATCCGGCATTATAACTGGAGATCAAGGAATGCAGCGAAACGCGGACTCGCCTGCAGCCCGCTGTAGTATGTAGCAGAAATTATGTTGAACAAGACTTATTAAGCTGAACATCGCCACAATTGTTCTGCTATGTGCCGGTAGCCTACTTATTTTTATTTTATTAACGTGTGAATGACAACTATTAAGAATAACAAAAAATAGCTAATTCTCTTGCAGATTGTCTCGTTTGATTATGAATGTAACGTTTATAATGTGGAACTACACTGTTTTATCAAAACCAAAGTTTACTAGAATAGATTTACATTGTTCAATGTTCCAAAATCACATTGGTTTTCTCATACAGCATCTCTGTATAGTATGTGTATTCACTCTCTGTCCTACATGCCTTGTTGGAGCTCCTGCCCCCCCCCCCTCCCTATGAGCCCACTGTGCTCTGATGTGTGTTTATGTGTTACAATGGCGTTTGTTAGCAACCAGAAAAGGACACCAGTAATGACAAACAGATGAGAATGATGCGTGGGGTCTGGGTGCCGTGTTGGCGGGACGTTGCGGGGCTCACTGCTCCGCCCTTTGATGCTCGAGGAGCGGACAGTGTGAGCTGGATTACTGGTGTCGTTTCCTGGTTGCTGCGTGGGGTCTTGCGAGACAGCGCAGAACTCAGCCTGAGCACACACACGTGAGTGTGTGGCGAACTGTGAGAGAAGATCCACGGAGCCGCGGCTGAGAAAAGATAAGGCTGAGTGAGTGTGTGTGTGTGTGTGAGGAGCTCTACGGATTGGTCCATTTGGACCTGGGTATGGTTACGTCACTATACTCAGGAAGGAACAAATGGAAAAAGATAAATCTCCAACGAGGCGTTCTGGGGCAGCATAGACAGTTATTTTCTGTGTTAGAGTTTTACTCGCTACAGGGTGTACTTTGAGGGTTTGTGACTTTGCAGACCGTTTACATGCAGAAAAAGCTACATAACACACAAGGGGACGGGTAATAACCGGAAAAGCATGACATGGGACCTTTAAAGCAGAATCAGCCTGTTTGGCACAGGGCTGGAATAGAGGGGTAGGCCTATGAGCAGTATGAGGCATGGCTACAATGGGTGATCTGTTTGGTATTTTAAGCAAAAAACTTCACAGACATGTTTTGTATAGGTATGGCCCTACAATATATTTTTCATATATAGGTCCACTTTAAGTTAATGGTATAATGTGGGAATTTCATCTGCTGAATGGAAAAAAGAGAACATTATGATCCAAATGGGGGCACATTAAATGCTCTAACTTACCCTTGCGGTCCTAAGGTAAGCAAAGGTAGCTAAAATAACATCTGATTTTGAAATCTTAAATTATGCATTGGCTTGGTTTCAAATCTTTTGTTTCCAGCTGGAGCTAATTTCCAGGTTTTTAGGACTCGCTCCTGCAGTACTGAAAAGTCCTGCAGCAAGGTTTTATGGTTATTAATCATGCTAATTTGACTCTCCTTTTTGTTATGTCGGTAGTCTTTTTTAACTTTGTCCACATACACACTTTGATGTTCTTGAATACGCTCTGTTGCCCCCTTTATTTGGTCTACCCAGAGATTCAATTTACATTTGTGATAAAGACAAGACCACTGCTAACAAGGTTGAAGAAGGGGCACTGCTTGCCCAGCTTAGGTTTTTAATTAAATGCTAATAAAATAATCATAGCAGCAGGGACTCAGGATATACATTAGATCCTATACATTGTTACGCAGCAGTGCAGAAATAAGCATTGGAAGTTTGAATGAATAACTACACAGGAGAAAGCTCGTCTTCTATACTCCCTGGGTGTGTGTTTGTGTATTTCTCCCCAGTGAAGAGAGTTTTATCAGCCTTTTTTATAACCTCAACTGTCACGGTCACAGGTACAGATAAGAACCCAATAGCACGACTCAGATACAACCAGTGTAGTAATGTTCAGTTTAATCGGGTCAGGGACAGGCAGGCGTCAAAACCAGGAAATCCAGCAGTTAGGCAAACAAATCCAAACAGGGGGCAGGCAGGAAACTCGAGGTCCGATAACAGGCAGGTAGGGGTCAAAACCGGGCAGGACAGGTAACTAGGCAAGAGATAATCAAACGCTGGAGTGCTTGGCAGAATACACAAGACAATCTGGCAACTGACAACTGAAAATGAGGTGGTATAAATACTGGGGAGTGATGAGGGAATGAGTAACAGGTGAGGGGAAGGGCTGAGGAGACCAGGTGAGGGAAATGAGCTGATTACAAGGGCCTGGGGGAAAGCGGGATCTGAAATGACAGAAGAGCTTAGATGAGGCATAAAAACAAACAATAATATAGGTGTCTAACTTGTGACAGAACCCCCCCCTCTATGGACGGCTCCTGACGTCCCACGAGGTTGATCGGGATGGGCCTGGTGAAAGTCAGTAATGAGGGATGGGTCATAGATACTGCGAGCGGGCACCCATGACCGCTCTTCAGGACCATAACCCTCCCAGTGTACCAGGTACTGTAACCCTCTACCACGTCGCCGGGACTTGATGAGGCGACGGACAGTGTGAACAGTCTCCCCGTCGATAGTCCGGGGTGGTGGTGGGGGTGTAGAGGGGGGCTGAAGAGGGCTCACATTAACCGGTCTGATCTTGGACACGTGGAAGGTAGGATGAATCTTCATAGAAGAGGGCAGACGCAGGCGGACAGCTGCAGGATTGATAATCCTAGCTATGGGAAATGGGCCTACAAAACGGGGAGACAACTTCTTTGACTCAACTCTGAGAGGGAGATCCCGTGTGGAGAGCCAGACACGTTGCCCTGGGGAGTACTGTGGAGCTGGCTTGCGACGGCGATTGGCGGTCCGTTGATAACGGTCGGAAGAGCGCAGGAGCGCGGAGCGGGCCTTTAACCACATGCGTCGACATCGGCTTACAAACGCATGTGCAGATGGGACGCTGGCCTCCCGTTCCTGTGCCGGGAAAAGGGGCGGCTGGTATCCGCGGGAGCATTGGAATGGGGAAAGACCAGTAGCAGAACTAGGAAGGGTGTTGTGGGCATACTCAACCCATAGAAGCTGCCTCGACCAGGAGGAGGGAGTGGAGGAAGCTAGACAGCGTAAGGCAGTCTCCATCTCCTGGTTCATACGCTCTGCTTGACCATTGGACTGGGGATGAAATCCGGACGAGAGACTGACACTGGCTCCCAGCAGTCTGCAAAACTCGGACCAAAAACGAGAAGTAAATTGTGGTCCCCGATCAGACACAACGTCACTGGGAAGACCATGCAGCCTGAACACATGTTGTAGCATGATTTCAGCCGTTTCCTTGGCAGTAGGTAATTTGGTTAAAGGAATAAGTCGGGCAGACTTGGAAAACCGGTCTATGACTGTGAGTATGACTGTGTTACCGTCTGAGGGTGGTAGTCCGGTGACAAAATCCAAGGCGATGTGGGACCAGGGACGATGAGGGATAGGCAAGGGATGAAGAAGACCGGAGGGGGCTTGGCGTGAGGTCTTATTTTGGGAGCAGACTAGGCAAGCAGCAATGAATTCCTTGGCATCCTTCTCCATGGAAGACCACCAAAATCGCTGTCGAATCAGGGCTAGGGACCGTCTCACTCCTGAGTGACAAGCCAGGCGAGAGTTATGACCCCACTGGAGAACCTGGGTACGGAGAGTGGCAGGAACAAACAGACGGTTACCAGGACAGGCACTTGGAGCTGGGTGTTCAGCATGAGAGCGCTTGACCTTATCCTCCACCTCCCAGGTCACCAGACCAATGACACATGTAGAAGCGATGATATTCTCAGAATGAGATGGAGAGCTCTCTGGCTGGAACTGGCGAGACAGGGCGTCAGGTTTGATGTTCTTAGAACCAGGTCTGTAAGACAGAGAAAAATCAAAGCGTGTGAAAAACAGAGCCCACCTGGCTTGACGAGAGTTCAGCCGCTTAGCTGAACGGATGTACTCCAAATTTTTGTGATCAGTCCAGACCACAAAAGGCTGCTCTGCTCCCTCCAACCAGTGTCTCCATTCCTCCAGGGCAAGTTTCACTGCCAACAGTTCTCGATTTCCAATGTCGTAATTTCTTTCTGCTGGAGACAGCTTCCGGGAGAAGAAGGCACACGGGTGCATCTTCTGATCCTCGGCCGACCGTTGAGAAAGAACTGCCCCAACTCCAGTGTCCGACGCATCTACCTCTACAGTAAACTGCCGAGTAGTGTCTGGAAAAATCAAAATGGGAGCAGAGGTGAAGCGTGACTTTAACTCACCAAAAGCCCCTTCGGCCACCGAGGACCACCGGAAGGGAATGTTCTGAGAGGTGAGAGCTGTGAGAGGGGTTGCCAACAAACTGTAGTTTCGAATAAACCTCCGGTAGAAGTTGGCAAAACCCAGAAAGCGTTGGAGCTCCTTGCGGGTTGAAGGGCGTGGCCAGTCAGTGACCGCCTTGGTCTTTTCAGGATCCATCTTGATGTTTCCGGTGGAGACCACAAATCCCAGGAAAGGGACTTCTGTGGTGTGGAACACACACTTCTCGGCCTTGACAAAGAGGTGGTTCTCCAAGAGCCTCTGGAGGACTAGGCGAACATGGACCACATGCTCCAGTTCAGACTTGGAAAAAATCTAAATGTCATCCAGGTATACAAAAACACAGATATTGAGAAGATCCCGCAGAACATCATTCACCAATCCCTGGAAGACTGCAGGTGCATTGGTGAGTCCAAAAGGCATGACTAAATACTCATAATGTCCACTAGGAGTGTTAAATCCCGTCTTCCACTCGTCCCCCTCCCTGATTCTCACCAAATGGTACGCATTACGTAGGTCCAGCTTGGTAAAAATAGTAGCGCCTTGTAACAGTTCAAATGCAGAGGAAACAAGTGGAAGGGGGTACCTGTTCTTGACAGTGATGTTATTGAGTCCTCTGTAGTCAATGCATGGGCGCAGAGTCTTATCCTTCTTACCCACGAAGAAGAAACCTGCACCAGCAGGAGATGATGAAGGCCGGATAAGCCCTGCATCCAAAGAGTCATTGATATACTTCTCCATTGACTTAGTTTCAGGAGCCGATAAAGAAAAAAGTCGACCTCTAGGAGGAGAAGTACCAGGTAACAGGTCAATAGGACAGTCATTAGCACGATGAGGCGGGAGTGAGGTGGCCCGAACTTTGTTAAAGGCCTCTTTAAGGTCCCAGTAATCATTGGGAACACCGGAAAGGTCTTCACACTCAGAGATCCTCGGCTGACTGGAATCAATAGAGGAACTAGATCTTAAGCAGACAGCATGACAATGAGCACTCCACTCTCTAATAGTCCCTGAAGCCCAATCTATATGAGGATTATGCCTCCTTAACCAAGGAAACCCCAAAATGACAGGCTGATGTGGTGCATGGATAAGGTGAAAAGAGAGTGTTTCGCTGTGATTACCTGACATGCTCATTTGAACTGGAGTTGAACGGTGTGTCACTCTGCAGAGAAGACGACCATCTAGAGCTGTAGCATTGATGGGCTTCTCCAAAGCCTCCTGACCAAGTCCCATTTGAAAGGCCAGTGTTATGTCCAAAAGACTGGCATCAGCACCAGAGTCAATAAGAACTGCCACAGTGTGCATTTTCCCCAAGCAGCTCAGCTGAG
Organism: Lindbergichthys nudifrons; assembly: GCA_943590975.1. Taxonomy (NCBI): domain Eukaryota; kingdom Metazoa; phylum Chordata; class Actinopteri; order Perciformes; family Nototheniidae; genus Lindbergichthys; species Lindbergichthys nudifrons. Next base: position 1,241,619 of record CALSBW010027773.1, on the reverse strand, counting down.
CATGGGTTAGGGGTCGAGAGGGCATTTCCAAATTCATCATACGGCTCACCAGCGCCCTCTGGATGACTGGTGAGCCCTGTCTTTTACAGGACAAGAGAAGGCAAGATGACCCTGCTGACCGCAGTAAAGACAGCAGTTGTCCCGCAGGCGGCGCTGTCGTTCTGCCTCGGAAAGCCGGGTCCGCCCCAGCTGCATTGGTTCAGATGAGTTAGAAAATCCTCCTCTCACCTGTTCGGTAGCATGCGCTGACGGAAGAGGCGAAGCCTGAGGGGCGATGGAGAAAGCCCTCTCTCTCCTCCGCTCCCGCAGACGGCAGTCAATGCGGATGGAGAGAGCCACCAGCTCATCTAAATCAGCAGGAAGGTCCCTGGCTGCCAGCTCGTCTTTAAGGCGATCCGACAGACCGTTGTAGAAGGCATCGAGGAGTGAAGAAGCATTCCAGTTACTCTCGGCGGCTATGGTACGAAACTCGATGGAGTAATCCGACACAGATCTCCCTCCTTGCACCAGGTTAAACAGTCCACGAGCTACCTCTCTTCCGGGTGTAGCGTGATCAAAAACTTTACGCAGTTCATCGGAGAATACGCTTACAGATGAGCAGGCAGCAGATTGTCTTTCCCATTCGGCGGTACCCCAGTCTTTAGCTTTGCCCGTGAGAAGAGAGACAATATACGCCACCCGGGATCTTTCTGTTGGGAAGGCGGAAGGCTGAAGCTCGAAGGCGAGGGAACATTGGACCAGGAATGGTCTGCACGAACCTGGGGCTCCCGAGTAGCGTTCTGGAGGAGGTAGGCGTGCATCCGATGCCAGAGGACTCTGGATTCGAACAACGGAAGCTGGAGTTAGTTCCGGGCCATGGACCGTTGCAGGACGGGTCTGAAGATGATCACGGAGATTCATAAAGGTCCGTTCGAAACGAGCGGCCATCTCCTGCATCGCTTCAGCCAGGAAGGTAAGCTGCTGCTCGTGGCGTTGTAACACGATATCGTGCGAAGGCGGTTCTGTCGCTGAGTCGGCTGGATTCATTTTTGGCCAGATTGTACTGTCACGGTC
>CALSBW010027773.1:1201463-1229950 GCA_943590975.1 Lindbergichthys nudifrons | reverse complement strand
TAATGTAGCCTTTGTTTCTGCTAAAAGAGGTGTCGACCAGCTAGGGCCACAAGAAAATCGGAGAAATCGAGTGTGAACAATACCGTGTAACTGTCACGTTTGAAGGGACGAAACCGTGACATATTCACATCTCCCAGCATGGTAGATCGTCACATGTTCACGTCTTACCGTGATACCGGGTTGCTTTTCAGACGTGTGAGACCAGGCATGCGAAACTAGATAGAACATTCTGAACTTTTGACCTATGCACACTATGCATTCTAGATGGGGCAATACAAGCGTAAAAGTTCCAGCCACAATTCTGAGAAGGCGCTTGTGGACACCTTGAGAGCGGTTACAGCGGTATGAAGACAATGAAGCACAGGATGCAGGCGGCCTACGCAAAGGGTCGAATCAACTTCCTGGGCCAGCGAATCGTAGAGACAAGCTGTCCTTATTGTCTATGTTAATAAATTAAGTCTCTGTTAATAAATTAAAGTATAAAGTTTGCATATTTCAAATTAAATGTTTAAAGAAAAAAACTTGATTCTAAACATGACATTGACAATGTGTTCTGCTTTCATGAAAAATGTTCATATTCCCTCTTGTTAAAATTGCATATTATTACTATAAGTCTTTATTTGTTTTATTTTAACTTTACATTTTTAATTGTTCATTAAGTAAAAGTTGAACATATGTGACCTCCTTCTCCCTCAAAGATAGAAAAGGGGAAACCACCTGATGCAGAGAGGGAGGAGGCAAGAGACTATAAAAGATGATGTGTGAAGAGAAAGGGGGGCTTTTTAGGCTATTTGAGGCTTGAAGGCTTGGAGGCTTGAGAGCTTGGGGGAAGTTTTCTGAGGCCCAAGCCCTGGGCCTGGGCTTGGTCTCTTTTAGACTGCTTTTTTAAGACATTTTACTTGTGAACCTGTTGCTTTTGTATTTTGACTGTGTCTTTGTTATTTTTTAAGGATTCTTGTAATCCTCTATTTTTTGTTAAAACCTTAATAAAACCGGTTTGTACTTTGTACTTTGTACATTTTGACCCAACTCCTGGTCTCTCTCGTGGTTTCTGAAGGTATCTGCTTGGTCTTAGAGTGAGGTAAGAACACCCTTCCCTGGAAAAGGCTGACATTAGTTGATCATTTGGGTTTTAAATTGTTTAAGGGGAATAGAAACTCTGCTAAGGTTAAACTATTGTTTCACATTGGTTACTGTGCTTGATGTGGTTTTGATTGATGTTGAAATATGACATATGCTCTGCTGATGTGGTAATATCACTGCTGTGACATTAATGTTTGACTCTGGCTGTGTTTGATATTACATTTGCATTGTTTTGATTGGTATAACTGGGGATCAAAATTGGGGGTTAGGGATTGTGGGTCCTGAAGCTGCCCTAATTACCAAGGGGTCTCCCAACGACATGGGGTTTCCCCTCCAAGGGCAGTTTTGATACTGCTCTGGGGTTCTACCAGCCCACCACACCTACTACACTATACACTCCGTTTTGCTATCCTAGCGGTCGGACATCCGTGGCTGGAGTGCCTAAAATAGGGATACGACGGGCAGTTTGGTGTTAGAGGCCACGCTGTAAACGCCCCCCTAAGCAGATTACGTTGATCTTGCGTGTAGATTCTGGGGGGTTTAGTCCTAAAAAGATTGGACGGCCGTTCACCGGAGCCTTATCAGCACCGGTGTTACGAACTCAGAAACTCAAGGTATAGGACCCAATTGCACGTCCCAGGAGACAGAGGTAAAGTATTTGTAAGATACTTTATTTTCAAAAGATGAACAGAAATAAACACTATCAAATCTCTAGATGAGATGACAAAAAGTGAACAAAAGAAAATCGCTCACGTAGTGAGGAACAAAAACATCTTGGTATCAAGGAGAGCATAGATCTGACCTAGGCATGAGACAAGACAAACTGACAATGAACACTGGGAGACTGGGGAATTTAAACACACGATAACAAGACACAGGTGGAAACAATCAGGGGCGGGGCTGGTGCTGATGAGCACGGGAGACACACAAGAGGTAGATAATCAGGAAGCCTGGAATGACAGGTAAATGATGAGTGACAAAACAAACATAAAACAACATGAAAATGAAACTGGGGAAGTGGAGTACAGCGCTTCGCGATTGTCAACGGGGGGTGGTGGTAGTGAAGTACAGAGCTTCGTGACCACGGAGGGTGTGAACGTTGTGATCAGCTGTTTTAGCGCAGGGCTGCTGTACAGACCGACGTTAACAGCAGCCCTGACCGACTCTGTCGTCCGGTGATCTAACCGCCTTCTGGAAAAGCTTCACAAGTACGTCGGTACGCAAATGCGCTTTGTGACACAAGTGACGGTACGCATTTCAGATTGTTGCCGCGCATGCGTACCTGCGTACCAGTTATGTGCACCCCTGTATATATGTATATATATATACATATATATATATATATACATATATTAGGGCTGTCTAGTTAACGCGTCAATAAAAAAAAAAAAATTAACGCCACTAATTATTTTAACGCGATTAACGCATGTGTATTTTTTGTCCTCGGCCGCCCCCTTGGTTTCAGAGCCCATCTAGTTTAAAATACCATCTACAAGCTGATGCTGACAGCCCCGCTCCTGCCGCCCGCTTGTGGCAGACCACACTTCCACGCTCACCGGCAGGCCCGGACTGGCCATCGGGAGGACCGGGAGGGTGTGTGTATGTGTGGCGCGAGCGAGGCACACCTTACGTGTTGTTGTTGTTGTTAGCATCTAGTGCTAGCTAGCTGCGCTAACGGATATAAGGAGCTGTTTCAATGAAAACAGAGGAGCGACATTTCGCCGACAACTGCGCCGAGCACTTTACTTTATGCAGGTAGCCAGACAGTGGGACATTGTACGAAAAGTCAGCACACTCAGCACGGAGAGTGCGCGCAACATGATTGCAGCGTCCAGGCAGCTCCCGTTCGAGCATATATGCCTTGAGCTGCACATAGCTCCAACGATCCATCACAGTGTCAGCATATGTGTCTACTCATATGCAGGGATGGGGTCGTTACTAAAAAAAAGTAATATATTACATATTACATATTACTTTTTAAAAAAGTAATATATTACACTACTTCGTTACCCTCTACATAAAGTAACTCGTTACTTTACTCGTTACTTTACTCGCAGGGCCGGCCAGCCCCTCCCTGCAGGCAGATCACGCAGACTGCTAAAGTTTCAAATGTTCTCTTTAGTTCAGTTTCCATTGTCGCATAAGACTGATCCAGATAGCTCTGACCATGGCTGTCCTCTGTCTCCTGCTATCTGTATTTTGCGCAGTATATCTCTGAACGATGCGATGGTGATTGCACTGTGCAAATGGGCAACATTACCTCTACTATGAAGGATGCTACAAGCCTGTCCATCTCTGCTTTGGTTACCGGTCCTCCAAATTCTTGCGGCGGCGCACTCAGAACATCCTCACTCTGGGTTCGGGGGTCCTTAGCTATTAGCTTCACCTTAGCATGTGTTCTTTGCAGGTGTTTGTTGAGGTTTGACGTGGTGTTTGCAGCAGTGTATAACAGCTTCTGGCCTGGACACAGTTTGCACCTCACCGTCACATTCCTGTCTATTCTTCGGACAAACTCAAAATAATGGGCATACATCCACCCCTCGAAAGTTATCGCTGACTCTGCCATGTTTATGCAGCACTGCGAGTGGAGTTGTGGACGTGCAAGTCGCGCAGATTACGTACATATAAACCTGCGGCGGAAACCCCTCTTGTCTGTCAGTGTGATTATGACTGATTTTATAAAAGTAACGAAGTAACGCGTGTCGGGGCAATGTTAGTAACTGTAGTGTGATTACTGAATTAGAAAGGTAACGCGTTACACTACTCCGTTACTTTGTAACGCGTTACACCCAACTCTGCTCATATGTTAAGAGTATTAAAAACTTGAAAAATATCCCTCTAAGGTACATTTAGAACAGATAAAAAATGTGCGATTAATTTGCGATTAATCGCGATTAACTATGGACAATCATGCGATTAAATATTTTAATCAACTGACAGCCCTAACATATATATATATATATATATATATATATATATCAGATTAAATTAGATATTCAATTTAAAGGAATGGAATATATATATATATATGTATTCCATTCCTTTAAATTGAATATTTAAAATACAAATTAGATAAATAAACACAATTACACTGCGCTAAACAGCCAAATCGACAAACAGCCGAGAACCTAAATAGTATGTAATTATATCTAAAATCACAAGATGTTAATTACCTGTACTCGGTGCGCCATATTGTCTGTTCTCTCTTTTAAACCTCATGTCTCTTTAAATATCCTTGTGTCAGCATCTCACGTTTTGGGCGTGCTCTCTTCTGACCATATTTGGAAGTACAACTTCCTACAACTTCCTACAGGTTCAACCTCCACCGTCGTGCTGCGGCTGCAGCTGGACCCTCCTCGAGAATTCCGAGTGGCTGAGCTAATTAGAGGCTAGGCTATTTAGCGTATCAGTTAGAGATGGCAAAACCGGATCCTTTATACGGACTCAGGGTCTTCTGAGTCAGTCATTGAAGAGATCCGGATCATACGAGTCATTTGAGTCATATGAGTCGGCATCACCAAGACCGTAGAAATCCTATCGGTGAAACCGAAAAGTTGTTGCATTTCACGAGCATATTAAACTGACGTTATATTAACCTCCGCTACACAGTGTATTTTGCTTTAATAAAACATGTTGATCACAAAAAAAAGGGTTATTTTGCGATTTGGCAAATCTGAGTCTGCTGTTGACTCGTGCATGGCGACGAGTCTGCTGGATCTCTGGATCTGCTGCTATATGGTTACGGCTCTGAGTCCGCACGAGTCTGCTGTGTTTTGCACAGTGAGTAAGGATTTGCAAATCTGAGTCTGTGAAGTTCCGCTGACTAACTCGTAGGCTACTGGTCTCTCTCGATCATTGACCTGGATTCACGGATCCCGCGATTTTGATTAAGTCCATTATGTTTCCGGCTCTAAATTAAGTTTCAGTGTAGACTTCTAACAAAATTGTCATGTTGTGCAACAGTCTCCTGCGTGTAATAGCTGCATTTCCAATAAGGATCTTACTTGGCAAAACGTTTATTTTGAACATAGCACACAAAAAGAAACAAACAATGACAAATGATAGAAAATTGCAAAACAGTTAGAATATATAAAATGTCTTAATTATACAATTATTATTATTATTAAACATATAATTATATCTAATCATATGCCCCCCATATTTTCTCATGGATTTTCTCTTTGCTTTAATAAAACATATTGATCACAAAAAAAAGGTAATTTTGCGATTTAGCGAATCTGAGTCTGCTGTTGAATCGTGCATGATGACGAGTCTGCTGGATCTCTGTATCTGCTGGCTATACGGTTACGGCTCTGAGTCCGCACGAGTCTGCTATCTTTTGCACAGTGAGTCAGGAATCTGCGAGTCTGCTGTTGACTCGTGCATAATATAGCCGCGGGAGCCGGGTGCTGGAGGAGGGGCTATGCTCGTGCACATGACGAGTATGGATCTCTGGATCTGCTATGCTATTACGGTTAGGAGCCGTCGGCTCCTCTGAGTCCCCACGAGTCTGCAGGAAGTTTCACTAATCCGCGTCCCCTCCCCTGAGCCAAACGATCACTTCTGGCAGCTATCCTACTTGCTAAAGGGTAGATGGACTGGGGTACGTTGTAATGTGATTTTACATGTTATAAAGAGAGTAGCGAGTGACGCAATTTATAGTTTTAATTTGTACGTCACACCAAGTGTGGGACTCAAAGGACTCGGGTTAATGGAGAGGGGAGACTCGTCACGACCAGCTCATTTCTAAGATCCGGGTTAATGATCCGGATGAATCCAGACTCGCCCATCTCTAGTATCAGTATTATGTGCTGTAGCTCATTGTGTGGATTTTTTTTTGTATTCAGCTCGTCAGTCGGGCAGTTAATAACAGTGTGCCATGTCTGTATTGTGTTTAGTTTCCCCAATTTATTAAACTTCAGTAAAGCTGACATCTGTGCCGGAGTTTCTTTAAAAGGGTTTAACTGGATGGATAGCTAGCTCGGTGATAGTGAGACCTTCACAGCGACACAGAGGATGAAGACTTCAGTGGTTAAATGCGACTTATACACCGAAGCGACAAATATATGTTTTCTTTCTCTTAACCTGTTAAGCACCAAGCCTGTTTTTCATGTTTCAGGCTCACAAATGACTACAACTTAACTTCTAAAAGGGTTATATGAATAATTTCTTTTATTAAAGCAAGGTTACATCTGTGAGTTGGATGTAGAAGTGTCAGAATCAATATAAATGTTTTTTATTTTAAAGAAAATTCAGATTTTACATAGTAAAAAACTGTAAATTATAGTGTCCGTCCAAATATTATTCTTTACAGATAGTGAAAACTACCCTTGGATGATGGGTTAGTAGACTAAAAGCTTTAGGAATCCAAAGTACAACATATGATAAGTACCCTGTATCAAGATTGATGCAAAACAAGTGGCATTTGACCTTTTTAGGGAGGTTTAGCCAAAACCACCGCATCTCTGAGGTGATTTGGGTGAAAATGTTTTTTTTTCCATATCTCTGGCCCCCCTTGCTCGATTTTGATCGTTGACACACCTTTCTGACCGTTAGAGCCAATAGAATCGAAGGGGGAGGCCCACATACACACTCAATGTAAAGAGAAAAGGTGGGGGCTGCGCGTCTGGAAATCGAAAGCTGAGTGGAAGAATCTCTCCTTCTGGAATTTGGAAACTAAAAAGCTGTTTTATTGCTTATGGATTATCAGAAATAATTTCAAAGAAGGCACAGATACATAGGATGAACCTATGGATTAACTGCAGCATCATTTTTTTATCGTTTTAATGCCATTGAAGACCAGTTTTGACCAAGGTAAGCCATGTTAGCGTTTTTACCTACCTAGCGCCACATGTTATGATGTACGCTTTCGTTTATAGCGTCGCAAATGTTTATCACTGAGTGTTGAGGAGGGCACCACTAGATTCAGTGTCTCCAGGACACCAAAAACGAGTGGTTGGCTGTGCATCTAGGATAAGTAATAAGGGAGTTATGAGTGAGTTTAAGTGCCGTTTTAGTTGTTTTTTTTTGCTCGTGGCTAATTCAGAGGCTGAGTGCTAGCATTGTGGGTTTTTTTTTTTTTTTTAAATTAAAAAGATCATTAGCCAAGTTTCTTCCCGTTACATGGATATAAAACATTCATAGTTTTATTCAATATTAAGATTCCTTAGACGTTGTTTCCTGCAAATTACGCGTTTTTCCGCCCGGTACCGGGCGGGCCGTGCGTAACAGGTTAACGACACGTTTTTTGACAAGAGTGACTTATACTCAGTTGCAACTTGTGGTCCGGAAAATACGGTAATATGCTGCTTTTGGTTTGTAAAAAAAATACATTTTTGGAAAGATAGAACTCTTCAAAGGTTTTTGCAATTCCACCTTTTTATTCACCTGCTGTTTTGACACAGTATTGTTCAGTGCTGTTTGAAAGGACTGTTTTTGGTTTTTGTTCACAGAACCAGTAATCCTACAGCAGAAACTATCTGCATGGCCCGTCTGTCTGTCATTAAGATATTGTTGTATTGTAACAAGGCAGCTTAGTAAATCCAGAACAATTCTGTACAAGCTGAGCCTCAATTGTGATGCATAAATGTCAAAATATTAGTTTCAGCCTTACCTCACCATTCACATAGAAGAGTGATCTTATAAAGGTTGACAAATTATTCATTTGGGGGAGAAACCATCCTAATTTAAACCATTATGATCAAAATGAGTCTTGAAAGTTAGTTATGTTCCATGTTGCTCACAACAAATCAAATGTTCAACAGACCGTAACTGTAGTTAATGTGAACACAAATGAGTTTAGCTAAAGAGTAGTTTAGTTTGTTCAATAACAACTGATGGTAATTAAATAAATGAGGCAGAATGTTGCCATTGGAAATAGCCCAGGGGCAAAAGAAACTATAAGGGACAACCAAGACTGTAATGAGACAATGGTGAAAGCTGTTAAAAAAAATGCAATTGTTTATATACACTGCTGCCACAAAAACAGCAGGTCAATCTAAAACCATCCTATTAAAAAACTGATGTTAGCATTGAAACAGTAACAAAGTAAATCAAGTAAAATAGTTAAGCTCTTTCTCTCACATGTAATAATGATATTTTAAAGCATTGGAGCTGTGATTTACTGTGTGAAGAATTGACAGTAAAGAGCATATTCAGTAGATTGTGGTGGATTGATTCACCCTTTGATTTGTATACAAATAACTTCATTTTGTGTCACATAAGTGTGAATTTATATACACTATACATAAAATATATGTATGCATGTGTGTCAGTCTTCTGGGTATTCTGTACAAGTGAGTCGGCCGGGTTGCAGTGTTGATTAATTTACTTCAGCTGAAACAATCTAAATGTAAATTGGACCTCTCTATCTGTGTCTCCCAGACTATAATGAGAAGAGAATTTAAATGACCTGGTTGCTTTTTATCCATTCCGATGCAAAGTTGAAATTTAAAGAGAAACGACTTCTGTGTAAACAAAAATAAATTATGTAAAGGAATGGGGGATAAACTCACAGGTTTTTGCTGGAGACTTAAACAATGTAAAGTTTTGTTGGAATGGTCATACATAGTAAGCGTTTTTCAACGGTTTTAGTAGAACTGTGCCAGGATCAGCTGTTTTAAAAGCACTACATGTTGTAGCTTCTGAGAGAAAATACCAAGACTTTAGACTCTTGATTAAATCTATGTTGTGGCCAAAAAAAAACGAAATTCTCATATTTCAATTCCATTTTGAGTACACATAACCAACTAGGGGCAGCTTCAAACCCAGTTATAGTTATCTTGGTACTAACGTCCCTGGTTAAAATTCAACTCTTACAGTGTCTTGTGTTTCTGATTTGTATTAAAGGAGACACTTTTGTTTCAAAGAAGATTAATTATGCTCATTTTTTTATTTCGATCACACTCCTTAATCACCCCTCCAATTATGTATGTTTGTGTGTTGACCAGACCCTACGGACAGAAAGCTAGTCCATTATGAGTGAGTTATTATGTTGTTGCCTGCAATTTTTCTTTTTCTTTTGTATTTCTCTGTTGTTTGAGGGGACCAAGCCCTTACCGATGTCATCCACATGCCAGTCAGGTAGAATAAAGCACCCCAAAGTACTGAATATAATGGAGAAGTTCATCAAAGGACACAAAGAAGGGCATGATAGCTGCGACATGTTATCGTAAGACAAAAAGAAAAGTAAAATAACATTTGCTTTCTTAAAATGTAATAATGTATATTATGTTACATTGTATTAGTTATAGATTCATTTATAATTAAAGAATATATAAGGGTGAGGGTTAGGGTTAGAGATTTTATGAAAAAGTCAAATGGCGTAAAAGTGTGGAAGTGGTATCTGTCCAAAAGTGTAAAGTAGGTGTTGAATGTTTTGTGTACAGTTTGAACACATTTCAGATTGTGCCAACCCCAATTCCAACAGCCTGTCTTGAGTAGGGAGAACTTGGTGGATTATCCTGTATTGTGTGACCTGCATGTTGGAATTGTTGCTCAAAGAGAAGATTTCGTATAAATGAGCTTAAAGTAGTCAGCATTACACGTCTTCTAATTGTTGATTCTTTGAGTCAGTGTTCTTTGTTGGATTGACTAAGAAAAGTATGTATTTGTCATCCATTGTTCATTAACCTCTTACGCACCACCCCCCCGGTACCGGGCGGATAAACGTGTCATTTGCAGGAAATAACGTCTAAGGAATGTTAATATTTAATAAACTATGAATGTTTTATATCCATGTAACGGGAAGAAACTCAGCTAACTGATCTTTTTTTTTTTTTTTTTTTTAAAACCCACAATGCTAACACTCAGCCTCTGAATTAGCCACGAGCGAAAAAATACTAACCTATCACTGCACCTAAACTCACTCATAACTCCCTTATTACTTATCCTAGATGCAGATCCAACATATCGATTATGATCGTAAGGAGACACAGAATCGATGGGTGCCCACCTCAACACTCCATGATAAAAACTTTCGACTCTATAAACAAAAACGTACATCAAAACATGTGGCGCTAGGTAGCTACAAACGCTAACATGGCTTACCTGTGTCGTAGTCTGTTCAAAACTTCAATGGCATTAAAACGATAAAAAACGATGCTGAAGTTAATCCATAGGTTAATCCAATGTGTCTGTGTCGTCTTTGAAATGATTTCTGATAATCCATAAGCATTAAAACTCCTTTTTCGTTTCCAGATGTCAGAGCGAGAGATCGCTTCACTCTGATGCAAACCTGCGTGCGCGAAGCCCCCACCTCTTTGTTTCACAATGAGTGTGTGTGGGGGACTCCCCCTTCGATTCTATTGGCTCTAACGGTCAGAAAGGTGTCAACCATCAAAATCGAACAAGGGGGGCCAGAGATATGGAATATCCACCCAAATGACCCTAGAAGTGGTTTATTTTTGCTAAATCTCTCTAAAAAGGTCACATGTCACTTGTTTTGCATCAATCTTGATACAGGGTACTTATATGTTGTACTTTGGATTCCTAAAGCTTTTAGTCTACCATCCCATCATTCAAGGGTGGTTTTCACTATAAGTAATGTTTTTTTTTTAGGCGGAGGTAAGAATTTCCCTTTTTTTACTATGTTCAATCTGAATTTACTCTGACTGAGAAAAATATATATTGATTCTGACACTTCTACATCCAACTCACAGATGTAACCTTGCTTTGATAAAAGAAATGATTCATATAACCCTTTTAGAAGTGAAGTTGTAGTCATTTGTTTTGGGCATGTCATTTCGAGCCTGAAACATGAAAAACAGGCTTGGTGCTTAACAGGTTAAGTAAAAGTTGAAAAGGGGAAACCACCTTGATTTGTCATCAAATACGTATGTATGGGGAGTGTTGATAAATGGTGATCTTCTCGCTCCCAGGAAAGAAACTTAAAATAATGAGACTAATGGAGTCTCTCAAAAGGTTCAAATTGGTACTTTAATTAAGTAACGTGGTTAAAGAACAAGCATAAGGTAAGGAAGAGACAAAAGCCGGTGTTGTCCCTAGGGAGGCTGCAGCGTAGGAAAGAGAGCCCGGGCTGTACTTTCCGATTTCCTTTATACTCTTCTTGTTCTCTCCCGCTGTGCAGATAGTGGGACCGCCCTCCTCATCTGCTTTGGTTCGATATCGCGTGAAACAGATGATTTCGACATTCTGTATTCCCTGCCTACTTCCTTAAGCCTTTTCTCCTCCTTATCTCTGTCATGACTTTCTATTTAATACCTTATAAACAGCTGTAATAGTTAGTTTAGAAGTACTAGAAACACCTCTACGGCACAGTTCTCATTTACAGTTACTCCCTCTGACGTCATAGCTTACTCACGTATGTGAAAACACTCTACGATAAACTGTACCTTCATTTAATATTCAGCAGTAATAATATCTCGACGTCTATAGATGTAGTGTTAAAGTCCGTAGGTTTTGGTGTGCAACACTCCATGTCATTTTCACTTTACATTCAGAAAACGTATTATTAACCACATGCTAACTGCTAACCGGATATGAAGGATTTTCAGAATAAAAGCTTGGCATTGAGATTTCCTGAGAACTTCCAGATTTTTCCACAATAAAACAGCTTTTATACTGACAATATGTTTTAGACTAAATTATGCTATTAAACATTAATTTCTAACAATCCCTCCTTTCACACCTTTTAAGGTGTGAACACAATACTAAAATTAATGAGTTCTTCATCTGAACTTTGCATAGTACATAACTCATATCAAAAACATACAATCAGAATGGAATGGTTTAAATAACCATCATCAAAAATACAACAAATACAAAAAATACTTTGGCTGGTCTTCAAACATAAAAGTTTTCCCTTGTTTATAACTTCTAGTTTTAATCATTCAATATCACTTTTTAAAATAGCAGCAACTTGCTTGGTATTGGAACATTTCTTACTCCCTCCTTTCACAGAAATCGCTCCTATACCACTTTCAGTGTTAAGACACTTGTTTTACAAAGTTTAAAGAAACATACCATTTGAGAATCGCATCAATAATAACAGTATAAAACATAAAAGTTAGAAACTATTTTAGAATAGTGCAAAGTAATACCACTTTGTAGCTGGTTCTTCATTCTAATGATTTCATAATTTGAAATTTCACATGATTCTTTGAACAATCTCATCATTTATCATCCATATCTGTGCACAAACTTATCTCGTGCCCTCATTGGTCATGTGCGCGTTCGTGTGTGTTGGAGGAGGGGCTCTATAAGGAAGTGGCAGATTTTCTCCGGTTGTGTATTTTCAAATTCTAGCGATCTCGAGCCGGTTTCTCAAACTTACCTACCCTACCTTTAAGCAGACTTTAATAACCCTTTATTTAACATCCCAATTGGTTTCTCTGGCTTTCCTCCATCTGAAAGAGTGCTGTTAAATATTTTTTTATTGGAATAGCCTGTGCTGAGTGAGTGAACTCTGAGTGACTGTTGCTTAGGAGGTTGAGCGTGAGAAAACTTAATGTAGCTTTATTGCTTCAGTTGTTTTGATGGAGCTGCTTTAAGTGATCTCTAAGTACAACAGGGCATTTAAAGATGCTTTTTTTTATCATTAACTAATATATTTATGATTACAAACAATCCCTGAGTTGAGTTAAAGCATGGAAACATTTGATATTTTGAATGAATATTTAGGCCCCTCAAAAAAAATGAAGGACTCAAGGGCAAAACATTTAATTGGAGACGCGTAGAAGAAAAAAAGGATAATGGTAGGTGATTGTTTGTTCCATTGAATTAATCTGTTATGTGTTACCATTACAATCCTGTTTTTGATCAATCGAAACAGTAGCAAGCTGGCTAACATAGATAAACGCAAAAATACCTCAATTTTTTCATTATTGAAATATTTGAGAGATACTTCTGCTGCTCCAAGAGCAACTACAACATAAGCTGACACGAAGTTGTCAGGAATGTCGGGGCAAATACTACTTATCAGTTTGATTTGGTGGTTGTGCTGGCAGTGTTTAAGGGCCACAAACTATTTTTTAAGACACAGCAGAATCTTAGAGCCAGTCCTAAGTGACTCTGTTTGTTGTTGACTAGATTTTAGGCTGTCACTACACATACCACATGGAATCCTTTTTTACAGCACTTTCACTTTTCAGAAATATTCTGGCATCCAAGGGTGTAACTTTGGTTTGAGAAGTGGGGGGGAAACAAAATAGGGGGTCCTCCTCAATGAAACATTTTCTCAATTTAATTCCATTTCCTGCCTTTCTACAAATATATTGGAAACTATAGTGTTAACAAATCCAAGACAAATGTGTAGTGCACACTTATCTAGTATCCTATCCATGTGAACCTGTTTTATTTGTGATGACCTCACATCCTTTAGGGGGGTCCGGGGACATGCACCCCCGAGAAGATTTTTTTCTTTAAATTGAAGTTGAATGCATCAATCTGGTGCACTTTGAAGGCAACATTAAGAGATTTATGGATACAGTTCTCAACACTCATATGAAACAGTATATACTGTATATATTTCAATAATCAAAAAAACATTAGAATATTCTCACAACCAATAACAAATCATTGATAAACTCCTCTCTCCTATCTTTATCTTACCTAGTCTGCATTCTTTCTTTTTTATTTATGCATATTTGACTAATCACATCATTCAAACTGTATTTTTTATTTTTGTACTGACCTATAGTACACATTGGAAGGATTTCTTAATTTATTTTATATACAACTAATATTACATAGATGGAAATATTTGTTTACATAGATGACCAAACCGTTTGAGACCCACTGAGATAACTTAGACTAAAGTTTACAACCTAATCACTCAGAGTATTTTACCTCCCTGAGCTGACGTTATCTCTCTCAGTCTGACAGGAGAGGACTCTCCCTCTCCTTATTGTTGAAACGGCTTCTAATCTCCGTTAGCTCCGAGCTAGCACCAGATGCTAACAACAACCCACGTAACTCTCTCTGTCTCTCTCTCTGTCTCTCTTTCTTTCTCTCTTTCTCTCTCAGTCTCTCAAAGTCCGACAGGAAAGAGCTCTCCCTCTCCTTATTGTTGAAACAGCTACTAATCTCCGTTAGCTCCGAGCTAGCACCAAATGCTAACAACAACCCCTGTAACTCTCTATGTCTCTCTCTCTCTGTCTCTCTCTCTTTCTATCTCTCACAAGCTGCGCCACACACACACAGACGCTCCTCCGTGACGATGACCGATTGCATGAAAAAATAATAATAAACACATTTAAAAAGTGGGGGGGGGACAAATGGGATTTTTTAAAGTGGGGGGGACATGTCCCCAGTGGCGAGCTGTCAGGGCCCTCTAGGCCCTCTCTGAGGGCCTAATGCTGCATTCACACCGGACGCGATGCGAATAATCGCTCCTATCGCATCGCTCTAAACGCTCGAGTTTCACCCCGGCTGCCAGCTGTGTTTACTCGCATCATTCGAACAAGACGCGCTGGCTCGGGAGCTACAAATACAACAACATGAACATATTTTACCGTGATTAAATTGTAATACACGTTTATAAATGATGCCGAAGTAACAACATACTGATACCGGTTAGTAAAAACCATGAATTAATGCTTGACAAGTCTGCAGACAAGACGGCAGGCGAAACATCTTTTAAAATGCTTGTTTTCTGAATGAAGATCGGGTCGACCAGGCTGAGCTAACGTTGTATATGCTCATTCCACACTCACAACAACGGTCTACAGACATAAATAAACCAGCGACTGTATTCGCCATGACACAGACAGTCTGTGGTTTGAACTTGTTTAACTTTTGTCCAGTTTCTAAACAGATATGAGGAGCTGTGAGCTCTATGTGCTAACTGCTAACAGCTAACGGCTGATGTTGTGTGGTTGAACGTCAGTGACGGCAGGCTGAGATCCTCACCGATGATTGGCTTCCGCGAGAACGCGTCACGTGAATTTAACTCTCGTGTTTAACGCGGCACTGTTCAATCGCCTCAATCGCGTGATTCACGCCGCGTCCACCGTTTCATACGCGCCGTCGGAGCGAATTTGCGTCTGTTCGCGTCTCTGCATTGACTTTACATGTAATCGCGCCGCCCCCAAACATCGCATCGCGTCCGGTGTGAACGCAGCATAAGATATTCTAAAAAATTATATATTTTTTTGTTATATTTTTCATTAGTTTTACCTAAATAACTTGATTTAATTGTATTTAAAATAACATTTCCAAAGAAATAAATCCTTCGAATCTGCCTGTTCAGTTTCTGTTGGAATGTGAAGGGTTAAATGCCGTCTCTGCAAGTTATGTGAAGACGGGAGAGCTTGTTGGTCCCTCTGTACATTCACAGAGGGCCCGCTATAGTAACTCAATGAGAGAGTAATGTCAAATGACAGTACAATTGACCAATCATATCTTCCCTCTAAATGGGTGGGCTTTATTTTCGCGGACTTTATGACAAGTTCCGCCCGCTGTGAAGTTTAAGTGTATAAAGTGGTGCGCATCCTAAAACCCGGCAGTAAGCTGTGCTCGGGTTCCCTCGACAGAAAAGCAATGGGATTTCTCCATAGGATTTTGGAAAATAGCTTGAAATAAGGTCTGTGGAAAACGAACCTGTTAGATAAATGCACGTTTTGTTCAGCCGGATAATATCCACATGTCTACCCTACTTTTATAATTTAAGAATCACAAATCTAATCGATAGATTTATGATCGATAGATTTATGATTAGCATAAGTTCGTTCATGATGGCTCATGTCAGTGATAGTGATGACATCGTTGCGAAATTATTAACCGAGTCATTTTCAAGATTGAGTTAAAATGATAAATTGGAGTGGCAAAGGATCAGCTGCATGACCCCGCCATCAAGTGCTTCATCCAAAAGGACAGGAGGATGGACTTTGTGTTTAAGTGATTTGATCATCAAAGGTAGGCCTAAGTCATTTTCAATGTGGGCCGCCGTGCCGACTTAATTCATTTTTAATTGTTACTTGTTACTGTGGGTGCCCTGTCATGATAGGTGTTTATATAAATGGTGTTGTTTTGTGTGGTAGAGGGTCGCTGTCATTGATGCGTTTTGCACCCCGGGCCGTTGTTTTGATATTCCGCTGAAGTATACGCTGTGACGTAATAACTCTTCTTTTTTTCGAGGGAAGGGGGGGGGGGGTCAGAGGGCCTAGGTATAAAATACACGGCTCGCCACTGGAGATCACTTGCCATCAAGCTGATGTCTTTAGTGATTTAGGTGTACATGTTCTTGAGCTGCTGAGTGAATCTGGACAACAGATCAATCTTTTGAAGTTGATGTCTTGTTTTTGACGTCCTCTTCAGTCCCGAAAATGTTGCAATGACGTATAAAACAATTATCATTGTCAGTTTCCAGGTGTCCCAGATCACTTGGTTATATAGGCCAAATTCAGCCATCAAAATAGTTCATGTTTGCAGAAAGAGGTTGTGTGTTGGTCTTGCAATAGAACGACGCCATCTTTAATATCACACCCAGTCTTGTGATTAGCCTGCTTTAGCTTTTAACGGCACTGATGAGAGCCCTCCTCCTCCTCCGACTGGGGTCGTTTGACTCTGGTTTGCTGATAAATTGCAGCTGCTCTATGCTCCTCTCTCTGTGGGAAGAGACTATGAATTCACTTCATTAAAATTCCACCCAGGAAGATGACACCTTTTATTTAAGGTCTCCCATTCTCTCCCTCCCCCCTCTCTCTTTCTCTCTTTCTGTCATGCACTCCCTCTCTACTCTTTTTTTTTTTTACAAAGGGGAGATTGATTTGAATTTGAATTTGCCGGCACAATGTCACTGTGTCTGTTTGTGAAATGAGGTCAAGGAGCTCAAGCTGTTTTACAGGATCAATACGAGGGGATGTGATGTGATAAAGGAAAAATGCTTGTCTTCCAATAGAAACATCAGCAAAGACACAGCACTGATGTAACTAAGGTCTAAACTTGCCTTTTCTGTCAATGCAAGCCTTATTTCAACCATCTATTATTCAGATATCAGAAGGGCAGCCTGTTTTAATAACCAAAGCCAGAGAAAGGGAACACAGTGTGCTTCTTACCTTCATCATATCAAGCGGTTAAAGCTCAACCTCTGGGATATGTCTGTGTGTGAGTTGTTTATTGAAACAGACATGCTCAGCTAAGCTTCAGAGAGCATCTGGTGGATTCACCTAATACTGACTTCATGAGGCTTTCAACTCCCGGTTGACATTTTGGTAATTCTCACAAACTCACACAGAGTTGTGATCATTCTCGATTGGCTTTGCCTCTCATTAAATCTGATCCCAGCTTACTCTTTTTTTTCTATGCTGTTACATTATTATGTTGTTTACAGGTTACAATTACAGGGTATTCCAATTTGTTTGCTTATATCAAGTAAACACATGTTAACACCATTTTACGTAAGAAGTAAAATCTTGTTCAATTATACTTTGTTTGAAATGTATTTATGTACAAAAACTTGAATACAGCCCCATGTATGTCTCTTGCATGTTTAGATTTCTTTTTCTTTTTGAAGAACTTTGGAACTTGGAGTGCGCTCTATAAGGTATTATCATTTCTTTACTATTGAAGTTTCATACAACCAGGACCCTAACTGAGAGATAACATGACGCATAATGACGCATGAAGCAATGACATAAAATCGCTGCAAAGTATAAACAAATACGCTCATTAATGTGACAATTACGATAAATATTGTTCTTGATTTTAGTGAAAGACAGTGCTTAACAGTCTCATTAACAGCAATAACCTAATAGTTCAATTTATCTGAAAAATATCAAGGCTTTTCAATAACAGACAATTTTAGAGAAATATAACAAGCAGCAGATAAGAAATGAAGCTCAGCGTAAGTTCAATCAGGAAGACCGTCTTTACTCTTCATTTACTATTCCCATGTAACTACTCTCTCTCCTCTCAATAAGTGATCGGGGGCGTCACTCCAGCTTAATCAATCACTTCGCTCTATTCCCAAGAGCCTATCATAGCGCTCTGCCAAACCTTTTAAGTCTGCTCTCCCCCCTCTGACAGCTGTCATTTCAGGTGACTCTACGCAACACACAGACAGCAATCGTCAAACTAACCTCGTACTTCATGGTATTATGATTCTCAAGACGTCCGATTCAGAGTACTCGGACCACGACCAGCTTCCAGCAGGATCTTCAATCTCAATCTCAATCTCAATCTTTATTTATTTATATAGCACATTTAAAACAACCTTCAGTTGACCAAAGTGCTGTACAGGCAATAACTACAATATTAAATAACACTAATAAAACAATAATTAAAAACATGATAAAAAGCACAATGACTAGAAACATATTAAAAAACACATACAAATGTAAAAATGTAATGTTCAACTAGTATTAAAAGCCAGGATCTTGATCCGGGCCCGACACGCTGCCTGAGATCGCATCGACTTCCTCAAGCTGCCGCTCGGTATCCCGCAGCAGCTCACCTGCAGCAGAGGCAGATCTCCTCCTTTCCCAACTGCAGCAGCAGGGCATTACTCCAGCTCCAGGCCTATCTCTTCACCAGCTCCGCAAGCTCGCCGGTCAAGCTACAGGCGGTGTTCCCTAGCTCGAGTCAGCGGCTCCAGCCGGCTACCCGCAAACCCGGACGCAGGAGGAAAAAGGACAAGGAAGTCGGGCCCCACGGAAGCTCCTCTGGCTTAATGGAAAACCTCCCTGGCTCGCTCCAACGCTCACCATACGGGAAGCAGCCGCCCCCAGGTAATAGCTCGATTAACACCCTGCATCCCTGGCTTACTTCATGCAAACAATTGACGCACGCCTTCAGTCTCTCGAGAGGGCATCACCGGCATCAGGGCCGCTCAAATCATCGCATGCGAAGCTTCACCCCATCTCTGGTTTCAACCATCACAGCCACCATAAGTCGGGCTTACCCCCAGATTTCACCGGGTCCGGCTGCGCCGCGGCGTTCGCAAAGATCGCGGCCACTCTAGTCAATGAGTGCTATTCCACCAGACGCGCCGCGTTACGGCTCAGAAGCGTCCCAGAAGCATCTCTGCGCTGGGCTCCGCTCAAAATAGGATGCAAGTCTATTTTCGACGCAACGTGAGGCGTTGCAGAGGCGCCGGGCAGGAAGTGGACCGGTCAGAGCATCCAGTCAATCCCCAAAATAAACTAATTTTGCAGACCCTATCCCTCCGTAGTCTTTCAAGTAGGAAGAGAAATGCCAGCGTTCTCTGCCGGTTTACAGGCACTGTGTAAATTATATAGAATAATGATGATGATGAATGCATTTTTTTACCACTAAAATACAGCAACACATCTTTGATTCATGTCGTTTATAACTGGAATATTACAATTATTATTAACTTTGTCTGTACAAAGTAGCCTGTCCAGGAAATATGCCCAAATCAACAAAAACTGTGAGCCGGCACGCAAGACGCTCCGCTTCTGAAATGCGCCCGGTAGGTATGACGCCGGAGGAGGCCGGACCAAAACCGCGGTGCAGCCGTGACGCGACCCGGTGGAATCAAGGGGTTAGGCCTACATCCGATAGCAGCTACCTACCGGCTCAGTAGTTCGCACTGGACAACAAGTTGCCGTCATAAGCGGCTAGCAGTTTTCCCCTTCTGCCTAGAGCGCCGCTTTCCTCCTGCGCCTCCTGGGCCTCACCTCTACGTAACAACAAGGCGTCAGGTGCAGCGCTGGAAAGAAGGCAGTTTGCAACAAATTCAAGAGAATGTCCGACGTATGCCATTGCTATCTTTAGTTCCAAGGTTCAGGGTAAAGGTAAGTCCTAGGTAAGGTAAAGATAGGTCCTCACTTCTCCCACATACGTTAAAAAAAAAATATATATATAATGCTATCAATGCTATCAAAGAGGCAGCATCATTTTCCAGCTGCTAGAGAAGACGTAAATCAAGGCCAATTCATCGTTCCCCCTGTAATATTCTGCTCTATGGACAGTTAACTGTCTACATCAACAGATGAAGTGGACTACTGCAGGAAATATAAAGCTGGTAAATCAACATTTAGTTAATTCTTCTGCAGTATAACCTTACCATTCTAAACGGAAGAGCTCACCTGCCTTACTTATTCATCGTGTATGAACCGAAGATGTTTTGCTCTGGCCCCGGAAGTCTGCAGAGTCACCCCTCTTTTCCTCGACTACGGTCTGGGAGCCGCCATGACAACGTACAATGTTCACCCTTTCTACGCACGGACGATAAGGTATTCAAATAATTGCTCAAATTCCAATTATACAAATTCTATGTGTTTTTGATCCTAAAAAAATATATTTTAGAAATTAGGGTGATGATGAAGATGATGAGATAACAAATTAAACTAGAGAATGCAATTCCTGAAGAAATTGCTAGTGGGAATGCTTTATTGCTATGCTGAAATGTAATGTGTAAGAAGAAAGTGAAGAATTTAGATTGAAATGATACATGAACACTGGGGGCTTGAATATGTGATGAGAGAAGAAAAGAAAGTAAAAAGGCTTGGAAAAGCAGCAGAATATTTGAACTGCAAACTTTTGAACTAACTTGATGGCGAATGATCTGTCGCCATGCCAACGGCATTTGATGACATCCCATAATATGCTTAGATGCGTTGATGGCTGCATCGTTACCAAACCTGTGAAGTTTTGGGCCGTTTGGAGCATTTTCACTGAAGTTATGAGAAAACCGTGTTTCATGGTGAGCATTGTGTTGCCATGGCAATGGCATATCCCGTAGATGTCTTCACGGCTGGACTGTTAGCACACGTTTGAGAACTTTTTGAACATTTTCATAGGAGTTATAGCGACATCATGTTTTATGGCGAGGGAAACATGGAAACGGCATATGATGAAACCCCATAACTGACGTAGAGCTGTTGAGGGCTGGACCGGTGATATACAAGCAAAGTTTGGGGGATGATCGGACCGTGTCCATTGGACTTACAGCGACATCGTGCTTCATGGCGAGTAGTCTGTTGCCATGGCAACGGCATTTGATGACACCCCATAATACGGTTAGATGCGTTGATGGCTTCATCGTTACCAAACCTGTGAATTTTTGGGCCGTTTGGAGCATTTTCACTGAAGTTATGCGAAAACCGTGTTTCATGGCGAGCATTGTGTTGCCATGGCTACAACATTTGAAGAAACCCCATAATTGACGTAGAGCTGTTGAGGGCTGGACCGGTGATATACAAGCGAAGTTTGGGGGCGATCGGACCGTGTCCATTGGACTTACAATGACATCGTGCTTAATGGCGAGTGGTCTGTCGCCATGGCAACGGCATTTGATGACACCCCATAATACGCTTAGATGCGTTGATGGCTGCATCGTTACCAAACCTGTCAATGTGACATTGTGTTCCATGACACAGGTGTTTATATTTGAGCTAACGACGACAGCTGTGTGTCACCAATAATGTATAAAATAGGTGGAACATTTTGAAGTCAGTATGAAGTCTCCATCAGACAGAAAAGAATAGGCTCAGACAGTCTGTTAAACTCCAGTGACCACGTCACTGGAGGCTGCTACCGTGAGGAAATATCATCCTGAAATTACAATGGGCTTTAATGGAGGCATGTTGAAAGTTTTTGTCACTTCATGCCCTCAAGAGGCATTTTGTTTAATTATTTTTGCTTAATTACTTGTCATTTTTCAAGCTACGAGATGTTTTCCTACGTTTGTCATGAAAAATTATGTCTCAGGAATGTAGGGTTTGGGAATTATGGCAGTTTTAAAAAAAATATGAAGGCAAATGTCAAACTGTCCTCCACTCTAACTCTGACATCACACACACTGCCTTAACGAACTGCGCAATGTTAAAGTTAAAATGTAAAAAATGTGATGAATTATGGGCTATATCTCTGGAATTATGAAAGTTATGAATGAAAAAAGTAATAGCCATCGATTCCCGACCGAGCTGAACGTTTTGATGTTTGAACGGAGTTTCTGCGATGTTCAATGCGGGAGAAGAGGTGCAAAATTCCGGCATAATAATAAAGAATTTCGTGCATAGAAGAACAGATAGTAACAGCATTCCCACTAAATCATGGATTCAGTAAAAAGGAAAGAAAATAAAGCTAAACAAAATGCTTTTAGAAAACATGAAACTCATGTTCTTCTTCTTCTTCCATCTCCCTGTGTATCCACACCATGTGTTCTCCAGATGCTGGTTTGATAGGAAAACTTAGAGATGAAGAAAACGTTCTTCTTTGCAGTAGATCTCGGCTGATGTCTTGCTCAGTTTGTAGTGCAATCACTGAGAGGTTGTCTGACAAGGTTATAATGTGAGTACTGAGCACCAGCCTATACTTTCATCATTTTTAACCACAAAACAAGATTGAACAGGACAGAGATGGGCCACAAAATATCCTGGGGGCTGCTGTTTGATCTCTCCAAACAAAAAACAACACCCAGAGTCTTGTTTGAAGCATCAATTACTCCACCATATAAAAGTGTTGTAATAAAACATACAGTACAGAGGATTTCAGGAAGGTGGCGACGGGACAGCCCCGGAGGAATGTCAGGAAGGCGGCAACGGGACAGCTCTGGAAGACGGGCAGGAAGGCGGCGGGACAGCTCCGGAGGACGACTTACGCCGCGATGGGACCCCTCCACTTACCATAGCAGCAAGCCAACAAATAGGTAAAATAATATAGTTCCACTTCAAATGGATCATCTGATGGGTCCATACTGGTGAGATTATTCTGTTACGGCTGGAGGGAAAGGTACGCAGGACCCAAATGCAGAAAATATGTTGAAAGCAGGAATCCTTATTTCCAGAACTAGGCCAGGCAAACAAAGTCAAAACTAGGCAAGGCAAGGCAAGACAAAACATAAAGTCGCTCAGAACACAAACCCTTCCAACAACGTCAAGAATCTCACAAAGACTAACAGAAAAAGCAGAACCTAAATGCACACAGGACTAATCAAACAAACAAGACACAGATGAGGAGGGAGGAGAAAACACAATCACAAAGGTGAACACAATCGGGTAATCAGGCAGAAGGGAACACAGAGGCCCAATCCCAAACCGCCCCCTACACCCTACCCCTACACACTACCCCTCCGTTTGCGCGGAGGGTCCGCCACATTAAGTGCTGTTCCAAACCAACGAGTGTGGAGGGGGAGTGGGCTATTAAGCCCCCAAACAGCGAGTCTGCATCGGTGCTGACTTGAGACCGGTGAAAGACACAATGAAAGATGTTTGGAGTTTTATTTGAGTTCTTAATATACATTTTTTGTCTAAGAGATGCTGATTTGAAACCGTTGTTACATACAGTTACGGCATTTCCTGTTTCTGCCGGAGAGGGGAGTTTGTCCCAAAGCTTGCCGCTGTATTTACTCCCTCCATCTGACAGGAGGGAGCCTCGTTGAGCTGTGAGTGTGGCTACAGACGGAGTTCACTCCGCCACGGAGGGGTAGGGTCGAGGGAGTGGTTTGGGATTGGGCCAGAGACAGGAAGCAAGACGGGGGGGTGAACACTTTTCAAACTAAAACAGGAAAACAAGTAAACTTGAGGCTAATAATGTGATTTTGCAGTTATAAACCAAATTGAGTGAATGGATCTCCAAAGTTATCACAATTTGTCAAAACCAAGTACTATAGCTGTCCATCCAATAGTGAGCAACATATTTTACCAAAACAAATCTGAACTTGCTGAATGCACTAAAGGAATCATCCTCAATGTATAGAACAACTAATGTCCTCAAAACATGTTGTGCCCAAGAAGATATAGAAATAGTTCAATGGATACAAATGTTTACTCATCTGTTGCACTAGATTTAGAGACAAGGTTTCATTCAGAGTCATTAGGATGGTACAGATGTTTGTACCAAATGTCATGGAAATCCATTAATGTCTCTTGAGGTACTTTGATCTTGAATGAAGTGCTATACTGATTGGCTGACATTGTCACACCTATGGTCACGCTGTTGGCATAGCTAACATAGCACCAGCATGAAAGCAGCACCACAGAAAGCATTCACTTGCATGAATGCTTTCTGTGCCTAGGTAACAGCTTGAACAAGATAACAAAATCTTCAATTCAAGCCAGCACTATCTCAACAGTACACACTGGCTTAACATACTTATCTGCCTATTTTCAGTTTTAAAGGGCTCCTATTATACTATTTTTAGGCATATATTATAGGTCTCAGATATATAGAAAAATATAAAAAACATGTCTATGAAGTGTTTTCCTCAAAATATCAAACAGATCACCCATTATAGCCCTGCCTCTTACCCCTCTATTTCAGTCCTGTTAGAGAAGAGCTGATTCGGGGTCCGTAGCTTTAAAAAAAAAAGAATTTGAAAAAAATAAAAGAGGGATTTGTTCAACACAGTCTCATTCCCTGATTGTCCAAGAGCGACACTTGGTCAGGGTCCTTTGAGGGTCCTTTCCAGTTGTGACGCACCGAGTCTCCTTCAGCTTCATAAACGGACGCAAAGAGCTTTCAACTGATTGCAATGTATTCCCATCGGCAGAGGTATTTGACGCTCAGGGAAGCACCGCATCCTATGGAGCTAATTTCCTGCCATAACTCCACAAACAAACTAAACAGGTTTTACAAATGCCTCATGATTCACTAACAAACACAATGTGGTTTGCAAATACAAAACACCATGTCAGGGTTGAGTGAAGCAGGCAGGACCCAAAGGCAGATACCTTTTATTTTAAGGCTACAAGAACATAGAGAGCAGAACTCTCTCCCCCGTGAACACAGTCAACAACAAACAATAATCTCACAACGCAACCCTGTCTCCTAAAAATTACGTTCCCACAGAACTAAACTGCATTCTCAATTACGTTTAGTTAGAAACTTATTTTCTCCCACGTTACGTTTGTTATGAACGTATCTCAAATACGTTTATTTTCTACATATCTTCTAGAAACATATTTTCTCCCACGTTACGTTTGTTATGAACGTATCTTAAATACGGTTATTTTCTACATATCTTTGCCATGTATTGTCTTGCTTATAATAATGATAATAGTCATTTATAAATATCATTTTAGAGCACACTTTGAAATCGACGATCGGGCTCGATATATGGTTAAACTAAAATCAGTAGGCGAGGGTGTAATTTCAACACAGTCTCAAAAGGCAATGTGAGTGTCCATTCCCATTGGATAACGGAGGATTTTACACCCGGAAGTAAGTATTCTCTTTACTGTCGATTGATTTTACAGTGATATCTGCACTACTCATCAACTCAAAAACACCAGATTATCCTTGTTAATTACACAACATTGATTGGTTTAAATTGTGTGCAATACTTTTGTATTTTTTCCCTTCGATTCGGAGAAACAAATATTTTTTCGGAGTTTAGGATGGGAGAAGACACTACACTACCCAGAATCCTCAGCTATCGTTTGAGACTACACCATGTGCTTTGCTTGACAAACCCCCGTGATTAGTCTTCAAGCTCTGTGATTGGATGTTGGAGTGGCAGTGCGCGAAGTTTACACCGAGCGTCAAACAGCAGTTTGAAATGGAATGAAACCCATCGACGGCACACTATTCGAAACAGGAATCAAACGTGTCCTACCTTTATCTGCAGATCTCTATAAAGTATATTCATTACTCGTTATTCTCTACTAATAGTTAATTAAAAACTGTATATAATGGCTATTTTGCACATCCCTTTCAAGATTTCATGATTTTCTAAGGTTTATTGACATATCATATACACACTACGGTGTAGTTATGCAATGAATGAAAAACTTGGGTCACAGGTTCCTCAACAGTGCATTACAAGACATCTATCAATGTGTGTATACCTCCACCATTAAACTGTCAAATTCTGCACATTTCTTATACTATCTACATACATAAGAGTATAATTAATGTGTATAATATCAGTTAAAATAAGTGCTTCAACATAGTTAACATTGCAGGAAAGCAATATATTAGACGTTAAGCACTTTGTCAGGCTTAATATTTATCTGTAAATACCCCCAAAGTTGTTTTCTTATTTAAAAGAAGACGTTAACCTAAAGCATTCTTTAATGTGTTAATAAAGGTTAATTAGTTTGTCTGTTTTGCACATCCTCATATTAATATCTTTATACATCCGGCACTAAACTGTTTTATTGTAGAGATCACTTACAGTATCTTCTTGATTTTTTATATTCTATATTTCTATCATTGACCTTCTACTTTCACCCTATGAAAGTATGCACTCTTAATATTTTTTTCATCAATTAACATTATTCAACAAAAATAACATTATTCAACAAAAATAATTCAATAACGTGCTTTAACCACTAGGCAGTGCACACAAGGTACACACAGCACACTAATAATAACTTTGTATTATTAGTAGGGCTGTCAGTCGATTAAAATATTTAATCGCGATTAATCGCATGATTGTCCATAGTTAATCGCGATTAATCGCAAATTAATCGCACATTTTATCTGCTCTAAATGTACCTTAGAGGGATATTTTTCAAGTTTGTAATACTCTTATCAACATATGAGTGGACAAATATGCTTTATATGTTTGTTTATTATCATTTGAACAATGACAAATATTCTCATGAATATTAAACACAACAACCTCTGAACATTACAAATATTCGCCTCAAGATCGTTGGAGCTATGTGCAGCTATGTGGGAGCTGCCTGGACGCTGCAATCATGTTGCGCGCACTATCCGTGCTGAGTGTGCTGACTTTTCGTACAATGTCCCACTGTCTGGCTACCTGCATAAAGTCAAGTGCTCGGCGCAGTTGTCGGCGAAATGTCGCTCCTCTGTTTTCATTGAAACAGCTCCTTATATCCGTTAGCGCAGCTAGCTAGCACCAGATGCTAACAACAACAACAACACGTAAGGTGTGCCTCGCTCGCCCCACACATACACACACCCTCCCGGTCCTCCCGATGGCCAGTCCGGGCCTGCCGGTGAGCGTGGAAGTGTGGTCTGCCACAAGCGGGCGGCAGGAGCGGGGCTGTCAGCATCAGCTTGCAGATGGTATTTTAAACTAGATGGGCTCTGAAACCAAGGGGGCGGCCGAGGACAAAAAATACACATGCGTTAATCGCGTTAAAATAATTAGTGCCGTTAATTTTTTTTGCGTTAACGCGTTTTTAACGTGTTAACTTGACAGCCCTAATTATTAGTGTAGGACACTTATGTATGTATAACATCTGAAGGTGTAGTTTTATTCATGTTTTTACATAATTTTACAGGATATTGCTATACTATTTCTCATGTTTTACTTCTACAGATCTGATTTGTAAAACATCACAGACAGAAATCTACCAATTGGATCAAATATAAAAGTCAGCCGAATTACTATTGATACTGCAAGGAGACGTATTTTTTGAAAATAAATGTAAGATATTGTGTAATTGTTGATATATTTATGATCCACGTCACGTATTCAGTTTCGGCTGCACTTCTTCCTGTTTTTCCAGAAGTCTTCTCATCAGGGCTCTATAAATAAAGAACTACGGCAGATGTGTAATATTTAATGCAGCCGAACCGTGTATTACAATGCTGTTATGTGAGGACTTCCAAAGAGAAAAGCAAGAACACTCGGAATAAAGTATTATTATATTTTTAAATGTTTTCGGATTTCACAGCGCATAAACACCATCTCCCAACGTGCATTGCGGCTAAAACATCCAATCAGCAAGCTGAGGATCTTTCCTACATCTGTTTCCAGTATTGTTCCTGTAATGAGAGTTCACATTTATGCTACATTGAAGGGTGGAACACATCTTCAGAAACATAATTTGCTTCAGATATACTGTAACTAAATAAAAAGATAAAACACTGGCATGTAATTTACGTTAGAATAAATAGAATGGTTTTGAATAATAGATGAGAGTAAAATCTACGTCACTTTACAGCCCCACCCACTTTTGGGGAAATCAACGCTGTCATTTGAACGGCGATCAAGCCTGAAGCCACAGAGCTCTTCTGTTACTGTCCTTTCTTGAGGAAACACGTAACTCTGGATTTGTTTTAATGTTTGAGGTGCAATAAACGACACAGCAGCTTTTTGGCATGTTAAAACTATTATTTTCTGCGTCGCTCATGAGAGTAACAGCTGGCGAAATTACAGCCTCGCCTACTGATTTTAATTTAACCATATATCGAGCCCGATCGTCGATTTCAAATGTGTGCTCTAAAATGATATTTATAAATGACTATTATCATTATTCAGGGGTGCAAACTTGTCACCTTTCGAAATTCGCCGTTTTGAATCCAAAATAGGTCGTTTGTGTGATTCATGTAGATCTGCAATACAAATATTTTTGGGGTATGGGGGGGGTCTGGGACCCGGAGTAATCTGCGGCCGCGAGCTGTTATTTGCCATCATGACACGCATGGTGTTCTTTTTTTATATATTATAATGAAGCGCGAGCTGTGTGCTCGAGTCTTCCTGCCTGTCGGCTCTGCTCATGGATGTATAAAAAGGCTCTGCTGCTCCGGGATGAGGGTCTAGCTTCAGCAGCTACATT